>JAAEAF010004441.1:98344-114144 GCA_011037195.1 Triatoma infestans | reverse complement strand
CCCTGGCATCTGACCGCAAATCACTCTGGACCGCTACCAAACGACTACTCTCTTACAAACTTGTTCCTTCTCCTTTAAGACGTAATGACGGAACATGGACGAAATCAGACTTAGAAAAAGCCATCGAATTCAAAGACCACCTGAGCAACATATTCACACCTCATCCAGACACTAGTGACGACATCCTTCTGAGGTAAAATATTTAATAAAATCCTTACCAAAGAAAAAATCTCCGGGTTTGACTTAATAACTTCAGAAATTCTTCGTCATCTACCACAAAAGGCAATAGTATATCTTACCTACATCTTTAACTCAGTACTGAGAACTACATATTTTCCGGCATTATGGAAATTTTCAGTCATAAAAATGATTCCCAAACCAAATAAACCTTCTCATCTTCCATCCTCTTACCGGCCCATCAGTCTGTTACCGATCATGGGGAAACTGTTAGAAAAATTATTGCTAAAACGCATCTGTCCTATTCTTGAAACTGCAACTGTCATCCCCTCTCATCAGTTTGGATTTCGTCAACAACACAGTACCATACACCAATGCCATAGAGTAGTGGATGCCATTTCTTCTTCTCTCGAACGGAAACAATATTGCTCCGGGGCCTTCCTTGATGTGGCTCAAGCCTTTGATCGAGTATGGCATCCGGGGCTGTTGTGGAAGTTAAAGAGAAATCTTCCTTCTACTTACTACTTAATTATGAAATCTTATCTTACAGACCGTTTCTTTCAGGTTAGTTGTGGCTCTGCCACTTCTGATTACTCTCCTGCTCTAGCCGGCGTCCCTCAAGGTAGTATACTTGGTCCTCTTCTCTATACTGTATATACAGCAGACATACCGACTCACACTACCACAATACTATGCACTTACGCTGACGACACCGCCATTCTTGCTTCCAGTTCCGACCCTGTAACAGCTTCCACTCACTTACAGATACACTTAGACATACTTGAACCTTGGGCCAAAAAATGGCGATTAAAATTTAACCCTCAGAAGTGTCAACACATCACTTTTACTCTGCGACGTCATACTTCTCCACCAGTCAGCTTTAACTCTGTACCTCTTTCTCCTGCAAATTTAGTTCGCTACCTTGGGCTGTATATCGACAAACGACTAACATGGAACCCACATACTAAACTAAAAAGACTGGAACTCAACAAACGGAATAAACTGTTGACTAATTGGCAGACGGTCGAAACTTCCAATAGAACATAAACGACTATTATACAACACCATACTTAAACCAATGTGGACTTATGGACTTGAACTGTGGGGTTCAACCAAACGCTCAACTCACAAAAAATCCAGGCGTTCAAAACAATCAAAAATTCTCCGTCAAATTACAGATGCTCCATTCTACGTTTCAAACTCTTCTCTTCATAAAGATCTCAACATACCCTACGTGACTGAAACAGCTAAAAGTAAATACCGAAAATTCCATAACTCTCTTTCTCTATGCTCTAATCCTCTAATCCAAAATCTCGCCTCCATAGCTATTCCGGACAACCCCCCACGGCGGCTGAGGCGTTGCTGGCCCCGCGACCATCTCATGGATTAATAACGAACTGAAGCGGGAGTGTTGCCAGTGGGCAGCTTCTCTCCTCCAGCCAATCACGTCCACAGCATCATTCATCAGATTTACTGATTGCATTGTTTTGTAGATGGTAAATGGCAAATAAAATTACAAAAAAAAAAAAAAAAAAAAAAAATTATCTAAGTATATCATGTTAATAGTTACCATTATTCTCATATTTAAATTACTGTAAAAATATAGTCTATTTTTATAAATTCAGTGTTAGTAATTCGAGCTCTAACTTCCAAAAATCTCTAAACTAACTTCCGCCCTCTTCAAGACATCTATTACATACCTTAGGAATCACAATAAACGATTCCACTACAATGACAATTACTATTTGCTCCCGATTTTTAAATTTGATTTATATATTAATTTTTTTTTTTCATATAATTATAAACTTTAATTCCCGATTTGCTCAATTATTGTATACAGTCCACTCAATATATATTTTTTTAATTTTGCTCAATTATTATATACAGTCCACTCAATATATATTTTTTTAATTTTGCTCAATTATTATATACAGTCCACTCAATATATATTTTTTTAATTTTGCTCAATTATTATATACAGTCCATTCAATATATATTTTTTTATTTTGGGCTACAAAAGAAAGTAAAAAAAAAGAAAAAAAAAAGAGAGACATTTAAACTTTGTAATGTACCATGTAATTAGAAATAAATGGAACAAATTAATCCAATTAAATATGTGGAAGAGTTCGTAATGGTGGGTTACATCTGGTATTTTATCCGTCGTAGCTTGCATATTTCTTTAGAGAAAAGCATGCATGCTTTGATACCAAAAATACCAGATGTTATCCAGTTAATTTCCAAATGCGTGGTTATTGAAAAACATGCTTCAATTGGAGGCGAGATATTTCGAGGTTGTGCGATAGAGAATATTGACAAGTTAGTTTACGACAACCTTGAATTCAGAAAAGGAAAAAGTTTTCATAATTTTCCGTTATGTATATACAAAGAATAATTAAAATAGAATGCGTTACAAAGGCTCCCTGATATTAATTAATTCGAATTCGTACAAATGGTTATAATATATTATAGAAGCCTTTTAGATCTATAATCTAAGTACACTTTGAGACGGAAGTGTGGTGCAATTGACATGTGTATTAATCATAATGGAACTTCATCGATCCTAGAGATAGGGGATAATACTTGACTCGTTGGCCGCACCTACCCAGCACTAATGCCTTATCTCTATATTATCTCTGTTTAGCATTGTCTTGTAATGATTAGCGTCTTAAGTTAATTAGTTTCACTATCAACAATGGTCCTGGCTGTTTTCAATTATTATAATTACAGTTTTATAAAATATATGAGTTTTTATTACAAAAAATTATAATAACTCATGAATGTAAGAGAAAAAAAAAAATCTTAAGTAAAACACTCACACAATTTTCTCTTACAGTAATTTACATAGTTATTATTGAAAAAAAAATTTTCAAACTTATAATATTTATTAAATGTTTAATTGATCTTTGAAGTTTCCGCGGCAATTTTCATAAAAAAACACTTGAGTTTCCGGGTTGAGAATCCGATGTTGCGACCATATTGCTCCAATTAACTTTCAAAGTGTAACGACCCTGAAGAGGCTCATGGCAATATGGGCGAAACGTCCGTTTTCTAGTAAAACTACTGACGCAGTCGCAACTCGCAAAACTCAAATGTTTAATTGTCATCCATTTTTACTTTCACTTACTACCCTAGTAAGAGGAAGTATTGTAATCGTGCCAAATTTTCGATATCGAGTTTTCACCGGAAATATCCGTTTTGAGGTCCCTTGAGTGGTTTTTAGCAAATGGTGTATGTGTATGTGTACGAGGCATGTCCAGTAACTAAGTGTACTGAGGCTCTCACGGCCGGAGGGATTTTGTTTTCGACATGTTGGCTACACTATCGTGTAGCCTGATTCCTCCCCTCCGCAACGAGACCGGATCGAGGTCAGTACGTTGAAAACTGTCGACGCGACAATACGTTTCGTGAAAAATGTCAATCCAATCTCCCGCCAAGTGTGAAATATTCAAGGTCGGGCAAGAGTTTTTGAGACGCTACAAACTCCATGGAGATGAATTTCTCCGCTCCATCATTACTGGAGATGAAACTTGGGTTGCACACTACACACCTGAAACCAAAAGGCAGTCTCAACAATGGCGTCACACCTCTTCACCCTCCGCCAAAAAGTTCAAAACCACAATTTCAGCCAAGAAAATCATGGCATCCGTGTTTTGGGCTGTCAAGGCATAATTTTAATTAAATATATGCCTCAAGGGGAGACCATCAACTCTGCAAGATACTGAGAGAGACCCTAAAAAAACTGCGAAGGGCGATTCAGAACAAAAGGAGAGACATGCTGACAAAGGGAGTCTGCCTGCTGCACGACAATGCCACAACGAAGGAACTGCTTGCCTCGTTTAAATGGGATGTCCTAAACCATCCCGCGCATTCCCCTGACCTAGCACCTTCAGATTACTATCTCTTTACCTCCCTGAAGCTGCACATGGGTGGAAAAAGGTTTTCAACCGACGAGGAGGTGAAGGGGGAGGTGGAGAAGTGGACGAAGGGGTTGGCGGGAAACTACTTCGAGGAAGGCATCAAAAAATTAATACCCCGGTTCACCACCTGCATTGAGAGGAATGGTGACTATGTCGAAAAATAGTTTACATATGTACTAATGTAACCAGGTAATTTTTTTGTTCAAATAAAAATTTTTGTAACCTACAAAAATTCAGTACACTTACTTACTGGACATGCCTCGTATGTGAACAGTATAGCTCAAAAAAGGAAAACCGCGGGAAATTCTCCGACAATTTTCTGTAAACTTTCTTGATCAACTACACATACAACGCGAGCTACAACTTTTATCTAAAACATTTCTCTGGAAAAATTCATTTAAGGGCAGTTTTGGGGGAAGGGTGAGGTTAGATTTTCATCTAAAGTGGTTTTTCAGGTTTTTTTTTAGACAATTCTATCATCTAAATAATGTTAATTAGAATTGAATATGTTGTTGAAAATTCTGAGTTTGAAAAAAAATCGGATGACTGGATGTGCGATGACCACTTTACTAAATCATTTTTTTTT
Source organism: Triatoma infestans (assembly GCA_011037195.1). Lineage (NCBI taxonomy): Eukaryota > Metazoa > Arthropoda > Insecta > Hemiptera > Reduviidae > Triatoma > Triatoma infestans. The sequence continues at coordinate 109,464 of JAAEAF010004441.1, read as the reverse complement.
TTCACTTTTTTCGCAATTTTCTCTTAAATGTACAAAGAGCTACAATTTTTATTTAAAATATTTCTTTAGGAAATGTCATTTAAGGGCACTTTTTGGGGTAGCGGAAGGGGTTATGTTTTTCTCTAAAGTGCTATCATAGTTGATTATACAATACTATCATCCAAGGAAAATTAATTAGAAATAAATAGATGACCAAAATTTCGAGTTTCAAGAAAAATTAATAAACCGGAAGTGCGCTTTTACTGAACTTTTTTTTTTTTCAGTTTTCCACGAATTTCATTAAATTTGGTACACAAACTATAAAATTTGTCAATTATAATTTTGATATCAGGAGTAAGAGAAAGTTGTGTGAGTGTTTCACACCAGATTTTTATATCAATGAGAGGACTTAAACTTATTAAAATTTACTTTTTTACTTTTTCTTACTCTTAGGAAATATTAGCGAATGTGTTAAATTTTCCAAATTGATTTTTTCATCGTATATAGATGTTTTGAGGTCCCCTGATTACGTAGCTCAAATTTGTTATTCGATTTAAATTTTGTTGTGGTGGTTGGTTCCGCAGAGCTGGAAAGCATCAGAGACTTTTCCGTGGTAGCCTGCTTCATTTTGTGGTCATCGGACCGGTTTCAGGCGTTCGCTGACCGGTTTCAAGCGTTCGATGACCACAAAATAAAGCAGGCTACCACGGAAAATGTCTCTGACGATTTAATTTTGTTTACTACTTTCACCTATCGAAGATTTTCAACTTGAAAGTTTTAGGCGATATCCATAAATTAGAAGCGGGTCTTTACTGAGAAAGTTTTGTTTCATTTTTTCGATTTACGGTTTTCTTGAAAACGGCTCTATGAAATTTCTGTAATTATTGAAGTATCTAATACTTTTAATTGAAACATTTTGCAGGAAGAATTGATTTTTAGCGATTTTGGGGGGAACAGTAACTTAAAGCTTCCCTATTAAAGTACTACTTCAATTTGATTACCTATATAATATTAAATAAATATTATAAGTTAATATTATAAATTCCAAATTTGAAGAAAATCGGTTAACTTGGAAATCAATGAAGACGTGGTTTTTACAAATTTTCCTAACATAATGGAGTGAGGGGAGGCAATACCTGTTCCGGCAATGCGTATTAATAATATGAAAGTGGTTCATTAATATTATAGAAGGGAAGGGATTAGCTCAGTGGTTAGCACACTGGAGTCCCAACACAGAGGTCCCGGGTTCGAATCCAGTGCTAGCCTTAGATTTTTTTCTTCCTAGGAGCCTCTACAACTCACTGTACGGTGATAGACAATGTTGTCTGCAACGACAGAACGGTATCCGGAGGCACGAGCAGTGAACTGAAGAGAAGAGAAACGAACCCAAGCACTCTTTCGGACTGGAGTGGGAGAAATTGTATAAATATAGTTCAAGACAGTTCAATATAGTTCACTATAGTTCATCATCTAGCCAGTCACTTCGTGTCATTTTCATACCATTCTACCTTAACCATTCTCTATTGTAAAAATCCAGGCAGACTGTGTCTCATTATTATTATTATTATACATAGTTAACCAGTGTTAACCCTAGTCATCTCATTTCATCAAACAGACCTAAATTCTCTCCACCTAACACATCCATATATTAAGCATGATGAACTGTAGTGAACTATATTGAACTGTATTTCTATGGACTGTCCGTAGCTGTATTTATATACTCCAGTCCGAGAGAGTGGTTGGGTTCGTTTTTCTTCTCTTTACTCTCTTTGGTTGCTGATCTCTCTTTGGTTACTGTTACACTGTTTCATCTCAGACTACTAAGGGATAAAGATAAAAATTAGTCTCATTCAGTCTACCCAAAAAAAAGGTTTTATCTTTAATTAAGACATATAATTTTATAAATCTGCCATATTCTCCTTTTATTACAATAATAATGTTTGTTTTAAAAAGCATTTTTAAAGCAGTATATAAAACATTAATTCATTCAAAAAGAAAACCATTTAAAAGTTTTGAATTATTCCAATAAAATCCAAAAAAAAAAAATTATTGTGTCCGGGCCAAGAATATTAAATAATTAAATTGGGTTGTGTACGGGTATATTTTTCACCATCAAGTTATCAACAATGACATAGTTGCTCATCCGGAGTTATATCCCATTATTGGATTAACCGTCATCCTAGAAAGGGCCATTAATTCATTAATTTAACGTCAATCCAATAATAGGAGGGGATCTTGCTTGGGACTGGTTTAAACCCAGTGATCTACTGACCCGCACCCGTATTGATCTGATCTTCATAAATAGCTTAACAACTTTGGACAAACTTACTATATGTCTTTCCTGTACATGAATACAAGCTTCATCAATTTGTTGTTTTTTTTTAATTACTACGTTTTTTTATTGATTTATTATTCACATATATATCTTTTCATCTTTTTCTTTTAATTTTCTTATTTATTTCCTTGATAAGTAAATATGTAATAAAATTAAATGTAATTAACAAAACTTAAGCTTTAATAATTTTGTTTTCACTTAACCATCTGATTTTAATTTAAGATATCACAATTTTGATGATTCCTAATTCTAAATTATAAAAAAAAAAAAAAAAAAAAAAATCAGGCAACTAATAAATAATAGGGTCATTGCATGATACGGTGACATTAAATGAAATAAAAATTACCTAATGTAAAATAAAAATGTATTCAATCTATGACATAGTTTCTTTCGTTTTCACCTTTTTCTTACAATCAGGCAAGGCCGTGTTCTCACCAATTAAAAAAAATCTAAAGATTTTTCCTTTTAAAAAAAGAATCGAAATTTATTTTTTTTATTGATTAATGTACACAGCAGGTACATTCCCTGTCACTTTTATTATAAGGTTCATTTTTTTTTTTAAAAACTGATATTAGGAATGTTCTGGGGACCTATCAAATTGGATATGAATTTAAACTGTAGAAGTACAAACTTTAGTTGTGACAGAAGGCGCTCTTATAGTAGATACACTCAGATTTATATGATAATTTTTAACCACCTTTATTTATGGCAAATCTTTTTTTTTATATGTATATAAACGTAATAATAATTTTAAAGACAATTTTTGTATTATATAAAATTATTGTTGTATGCGAAACTCGTATAACTATTTTACACCAGATTTTGTTTTGTAACAACGAATGGAAAATAATCCATTTTTATTCCATAATTGTCAATAATAATAAACAATAATATACCGTAGTGTAAAAAAATTCATTAGAAAAGATGCAATTTTGAAGATGTAAAAAAAAAAAAAAAAAAAAAATCAAGAACCGGGTTAAAATAAGTTGGAAACTCCCTTTCACTGTGGTAGTGGTTGGCGGTGGTGTTATGAGAAGCACTTGGTAAAGGTTTCTGGAGTGTAGAGGATATTAAACATTCCGATATGGATAAGATGAGGTGACATTCCTGGTGGCAAACATTTCCCAGTTATCATATGTGTTTGTGTGTGTGTGTGTGTTTGTGTGGGGGTGTCATTGCAGCAAGCTACTTTCTCATACCCATCTTGCACTATTCTACTGGGGCTTTTATTAGGCCGCATTCATCATAGTAGATCAAACTTGTCCTGTAGTTGGGTATATACTAGGTCGCCAAAGAGAAAGAGAAGACGGAATCGTGACTGAATGCTTAAGAGAAGTGAGAATAGCTTTTAGGAAATGTGAGTTTCTGTTTGAATGTGCTGCTGTGCCAGGAAACAGAGAGAGAGGGGGGGGGCAGAGAAAGAGAAAATCTATAACCCCATTTTACACACTCTCTCTCTCTCTCTCTCTCTGAGAGTAAACTGCACGGGTGAGATATACTCCATAACAGCCAGTAAGAGAAGGAAGTGGTTGCATGGTGGGTTGCGGGCGGATTTATGGACTGAATTACCGCACCATGCGCCTACACGTTCTCTTATACCCACTGACTCACCCATAGTATGCTCCTATAGTACTATAGTACCGCTTCCATCCAAAAATCCTTCTTCTTTCCCTTTTCCCAGCCTAAACACTCTTCCAGCTACTCTTATTCCTAGCTCTCACACGCTTCTATACGCCCTGACCCCTTTCCCCACTCTGGTCACATCGACTTAGGGATATTTATTGTAGATCCAAAGAACAGCAGAAGGAATTGTTGGTTAGGGTACACAAGGTTCAATTTAGTGCAATCACGTCTTCTTCGCGTTCAAAGGAAAAATAGTATTGAACCTCTATGTGAAACGGTAGTGTTATAACTTAGGCATTGCTGAATTATTTTCAACAAAACGTGAAGTTTTGAAATAGTTTTATGGCCAATTCACTTCTACCTCCTCTAAAATTGGGTAGACCTGAAAGTAATTCAATTTATTGTTTTTCATATTTCATGTTATTGTTATTTATACTTCTAATTATTATTTATATCTAACATATTGGTAACCAATGATTTTTTGTTTTTATACTTGTTATCTAGATGTATTTATGTTTTATTGTAGAAAATTATATCGTTAAAATAGAGTTTGCTAATACTCTACTAAGATATAGATAACATTAGATTAATGTGAACGATTATAATGAAAATAAACAAAATGTCGTTAAAACATGGTGACAAGATTGAATGACCTAGTTAACTAAGGGTTGAATTTTATAAAAACGTGTAAATTAACACGTCAAGGAAGAATTAATAATAATATTTCGGAATCAGCAAGACGCACTAAACAGTTTGAAGAACTTAAGTGAAGAAGAAAAAAAACCTAATCTAACCTCAAACAAACCAACTTATGCAAAAATAGCCCGAAAGGTTAACACAGTTCAGATCTGATGACTTAGTTATTATTGGACAATTTAAAGCTATTATTAAACGTACCGGTCTAAAATGTTATTGAGGGTTCTCATGAAAGTTTTAAAAAAATTGTATAAATCCAAGGAAATCCAAGGAAGGGGTATCGGTTGCTACTTGGGGACTAGCGACCACACGGGTTACCACAGCTTAGTACTCCATGCACTTCGTCAGTACAGTACACAATACACTTAAAATACATACACTCTACAATTTACAGACAAGGACAAACACAGTACACAAACTACAGCCTCCGTCCCTAGATAATCGGTGTAAGCCAAGGGAGAAGGAAGGAAGAGATTATGTCAGTGATAGCGCAACGCGGACTGGACTAGCAACGCGGAATGCCCGGGTTCGAATTCAGCATGCTGCCCTTAGGTTTTCTATTCCTAGGAGCCTCTACTGCTCAATGAACAGTGTTGTCTGTAGCTAGAGAACACAGCTCGGAGGCCGGTAGTACACTGAGAAGTCTCCGGGGAGCATAATAGATCTTTCAGGTCGCAGTGCAATAATCCCCTACAACAATCTACAATCTACAGCGCAGAAAGTGAGAATGGATTGTAGACATTGATAACCGAAACAAATAAAAGCACAGCCTATAAAAAATTAAAACCACTAATTATAATTAAGGTTGTAACCTGTGACTTTGGGTATCAATAAAGTGAAACCTACCTTATTGGAACAGAACGATATTGACACAGAGGAAATAACATTATGCACTATAAATTACAAGTAAACCTAAAACTGGGGAAAGATAGGAATAACTTGGCAAGGTGGAAGACATGGCCGTTCTAGAAGTAAATCCATAACTTTGGACCCAGTTGATCGGAGATAGAATTAAAGTATACCCATATAATCTGCAGAAACGAGAACTATGTTTCTGAAATGAGATGTCATCACTGTTCACGACTAGAACATTCAGCCAAGCACTACTGCAGGTTGGAAGAAGCCTACTATGTGTAAATCTTCTCAAGGATTTATAGTCTGATGGCGGCCTCAGTAAGTGTATTGATTGTATTAGCTATAATCCAATCGCTGGGCGAGTTGACGATTGGGCGAGTTGCAAATGGCAAGGCTACGGTGTCCAGCATTTTACAGACACTACGTATGGGAATAAATTTGTCTGTGAAAAACAATTATTGTCTGGATCTGAGTGGACGAATGCACTGAAGCTGAGTTTTAATTATGCTTCACTCCGCGGTGTGCCAGGCGTCGGCAATCAGGCGATGCGAGATGTTGGGCTCCTCTGCCGCAAATGCGGAAGAGAGACCGAAACTCCGGCCCATGTGCTGGGAAAATGCCCGAACAACATGCTCCTCGTCACTCGCCGACACCACAATGTCAAAGTAGGGTCTTCGAGTTATTAAAGGAAAAAGGCTATGCATGCTATGAGGAGGTCTACTGTGTTGACACGGACGGCGCCTCAAGATACGCAGATATAGTAGCATTCGATAAAGAGAGTCGATCTGCGTTAGTTGTCGACCCTACGATTAGGTATGAGAGCAATGATCCAGACCAGGCCAAGCAGATTAATGAAGAAAAGAGAGCGATTTATGAGAAGTGCGTTAACTTTCTCCAAGAAAAGTTCCTACAAGAATTTGGAGAAAGGAACTTTGCAGTTCACGGCTTATGGTTCGGCTCTCGGGGGGCAATCCCAATGCTACTGCTGAATTTTTTGATAATGTCGGCATTGACAAAGGGAATTTGACCCGGCTGGCGGAGCAAATTATCTTGGATTCCTTGGGAATCCTCCATAATCACATCTACGGTCATTGATAAATAGTATTATTTAGGACCCTGCGTATTGAGTTTATTTATGTAGGTTTCATTCTTATTTCGCTTATTCTTTGCGCTATTTACTTTAGTTTTGTAACGTTTGTGTCTTTTGGACTTGAGATTGTCTCATGAAGATAGATTAGTAATCTGTGTTTTTTATAGCAACTCAATGAAATTGAGCAGCCACATCGACTTGGTTTGTCGCTGTAATCTCTTATTGTAAGCCCTAATCCTAGGGTCGATATAATGCATTGTTAAACCAGTGTCCTTCTTATGAGGCGGCCAAGGCAAGACGAATCATAAATACTGACTATGACTAATAGACATACATCAGACAATCCAATTGTTATATTCAGTGAGTAAACTTAATTACTATAGAGAATAATAAGAGAAAGTAATAGGAGCTTGATAAAGGAGAATGGATTTATGGAGAATAGTATGGAGATTCTTCTCCTTAGGGAGCAACTGTACTTTGGAGGGGGGTGGGTCTATGACGGGATTGGCACTCCGTCACATGTGTGAATGAATTGGTCGTATGAATGTGAAATTTTATTGTAAATAGATAGGATTTTAATTTAGGTTAGATTTTTACTGTGGTAGAGAAATATCGAGCACTCCACCTCAACTTTTTTACCGGGTGTAAGCTTGAATATATGTGTGACTGTATTTATAGTATGATCGTATTTATAGGCATGAATGTATTTATTAGGATGAATGTTTTTTAAGTATGAATCTGATCGTTGGAATGTGTATGGTATGAATGTATTAGTATGAATATATGTAAATAGTTGGTATATTTATCTCAGGATTAGGCATTAAATGAACTTTGGTATTCTACCACCGTTTCTTTAAGAGTTGTAATAATTTATGAAAGGTTATTCAATTTATGTATAATGTAATGTTATGCTCAATTACAACAGTGTCATTAAGGATGATTATCAGGTGCGAAAGGCTGTAGATGCTGTGCATCTTAAAAATATTAAAAAGAAAAGATTCTTCTCCAAGTTTGGAGAAAAGGGTCACGCAATAAGGATTTGTATTTGAAAGAAAATGAAAAGAGAAATTTATATTTCGACGCTATATTTTCTCTTTGGTGAAAAGTGAATAATACTTTGGATCATATTATTAATCTTGTTCATAATATGGAACATTCGCTAGAAATTTTTTTTTCATTTTACTAGCATAAAAGATACAATTTTTCCATGCCATTAAGTTCTCCATGGACAAGTATCTCATTTCTAAAGGGTTTTCTTCCTTTTTTTTAAAAAAAAAGTTACGCAGTTAACAGGAAAAAATTAAATATAAATTGACATTACAACTTAGCTTATTTTGAAGTATTTTTCTTTTCTGGATTTCACTTAGTCTAATGTAAAGGTTTATCCAGAGGAAATGAGAAAAATGGAGCTACTTTCCTTCAAATTTAAGAGGTTAAAATGTAACAGCCCTTTGAGAGAACATAATTCAATGTTACCTACATTAAACACAGCTGTTAGTAGTTGGCTTGCGAGATAATAATGTAAATTCTTTCTTACAAAATTATTCAATTATTTATGAACTTTCTATTTCAATCATATCTTTTTTCTTTTTTGATTTTATGGATTAATGCCATATGTACGTATATTAAAAATCTCAAGCAATTTATATTTGGTTTATTTGATAATGAATCTGTTATATCTTTTTTACTTTCTTTTACTCCTAGTAAGTGGAAGTATTGTAATCGTGCCAAATTTTCGATATCGAGTTTTCACCAGAATTATCCGTTTTGTGGTACCCTGAGTCCAAAAAAGTGGTTTTGTGAAAATGGTGTGTGTATTTGAACAGCATAACTCAAAAAACGAAAAATCGTACAAAGTTTAAACTTGATATTCCGCTTAGGCATCCCCCATGAGGGGGATCCAACAGTACGTTCTTTTACTTATTTGCGGTTTTCTCAAATATAGCTTCGACGATTTTCTTCAAATTTGGTATATAAACTACATATACAGGGTGTCCCAAGGTATATGGATAACGACTTTTTCTCGGACACTAAGATAGCTAGGAAAAAACTAAAAAAATACGTGTCCCCGTAGTTTTTTTTGTTAGAAATCCAAATTTTATTTGCAAATTTGTTTTGGTGCTTCGAGAAGCGAGATACAGGCACCAACTTCATTTTTTTAAATAGGGAGGTGTGGTTTTTATTTAAGAAATAGATTCCTCTATTTTTTGTAAGAAAAATTTACTTGAACGGTTTTTTTTCTGTGAGTGATATTTTACAAGTTATGAATGAAAACATGATTCCTATAAGAAATTTCAAAATGATATTATAACGGTTTTTTGATTGAATAAGAAGAAAAGTACTATTTTATTATAAATTTTACTCCTCATTAATTACAGATCTTGCTCGAACTGGCCCCCACCATTAGAGATGCATACACATGCTTTTTCCTGCCAATTGTACCTTACGACCAAAGAAATACATCTCTAATGGTGGGGCCAGTTCGAGCAAGATCTGTAATTAATGAGGAGTAAAATTTATAATAAAATAGTACTTTTCTTCTTATTCAATCAAAAAACCGTTATAATATCATTTTGAAATTTCTTATAGGAATCATGTTTTCATTCATAACTTGTAAAATATCGCTCAAAGAAAAAAAAAACTGTTCAGTAAAATTTTTCTTACAAAAAATAGAGGAATCTATTTCTTAAATTAAAACCACACCTCCCCATTTGAAAAAAAGAAGTTGGTACCTGTATCTCGCTTCTCGAAGCACGTAAACAAATTTGCAAATTAAATTTTGGATTTCTAATAAAAAACTACAGGGACACGTATTTTTTTAGTTTTTTTCTAGCTATCTTAGTTTCCGAGAAAAAGTCGTTATCTTGGGACACCCTGTACACCTGTCGTCCTATCATCCTACATACAATCCTGTCATCTAAATAATATTAATTAGAATTAAATGTGTTGTTGAAATTTCGAGTTAAAAAAACATTCGGATGACCTGAATTCGGTGCGTTTTTACTAAAATGAAATTTTCAGTTTTCTGATATTTTCTCCGAAAACGGCTCCAACTATATTCTTTAAAATACGAGTGTAAACTACACATATAAAGAGCTACAACTTTTATTTGAAACATTTCTCCCGATGGAGTCATTTAAAGGGGCTTATGGTGGTGGGGAGGGGTATGTTTTTCTATAAAGTGCTATGATAGTTGATTATACGTATATACAATTCTAACCATCCAAACAAAATTAATTAGAAATAAATAGATGGACCAAATTACGAGTTTCAAGAAAATTAATAAACCGGAGGAGGAGCGCTTTTCTGATCATTTTTTTTTTCAGTTTTCAAAATTTGTCAATTACAATTTTGAAAACTAGAGTAAGAGAAAGTTGTGTGAGTGTTTCACATATGATTTTATTTTTAACTATTTTAGACTCACGATCGTGTTTATAAATTAGTGACATACCTCAGAAGTTTCTGTCTAACAAGTGTTTAAGAATCAAGTTTCCAAAAGCTTATTTTCGGAACTTTTATGATTCCGATGTACGTATACGTTTCGGACCGTAATTTCTCTTTGATTAGGCCTTCAAATTTAGCTATTTAAAACTGATGTTTTATACCCCACCACATCCCCTTCTCTAATAATTTTAATTTCAAATTCCATACCTAATAACTTTTCTGGAAATTATCAAAACTAAAATTACCTTTGGCAATTATTACCAATTTACTCAGGAACTTTTACAAAAAAAAAACAACAAAAAACTAAATATATTTAAACTTCCTTGATAGTTTGAAACGAAAAACCTAAATAGAAAGAATTAAAACGATTCTCTGTGCGTGCCAGTTACATTAGCGTGACTGCTTACCGTTACATAAAAATACGTCGCAGTTTATTGGATAAAGGATTGTACATATACATTAAGATGCACCACATTTGTAATAATATACGTATTTTGTTATATTTTAATATTAATAATTGTTTGAGAAATTCAATTCCTATTTAATTACAATTATCATTGATATTCGTTTTAAATATTTTTTTTTGCATGACGTTTATACCTAATAAACATTACAATAATTTGTTAAAAAGATTTTTAATATGTCCCAATTTTTTGAAAGAGATATTGCATTTTTTTACTTTCTCTTTACTCCTGGCAAGAGGAAGTATTGTAATCGTGTCAAATTTTCGATATCGAGTTGTCACCGGAAATATCCGTTTTGAGGTCCCCTGAGTCCAAAAAAGTGGTTTTTAGCAAATGGTGTGTGTGTGTGTGTGTTTGTATGTGAACAGCATAGCTCAAAAACATAGAAAGTTGAAACTTGATATTACGTTTAGGATCTGACGGTGCGTTATCTGTCAAAATTCCTCAACCGGAAGTACCACATTACTAGTAGTTTTTTTTTACGTTTTTCCGATTTTCTCAAAAATGGCTCCAACAATTTTCTTTAAACTTTGTACATCGATTACACATACAAAGAGCTACAACTTTTATTTAAAACATTTTTCCGGAAAAAATTCATTTAAGGGCACTTCTGGGGGAGGGGTGGGGTTAGGTT
>JAAEAF010004441.1:0-97516 GCA_011037195.1 Triatoma infestans | reverse complement strand
GAAAGTTGTGTGAGTGTTTCACACCAGATTTTTTTTACTTTCCCTTACTGCTGGCTAGAGGAAGGAGGTAATGCGGTCATGACAAATTTTCGAATTTATGCTTTCACCGCAAATATATGTTCTGAGATCTTTGGAGCAGGAAATAAAAAAATTAAAACGGTATCTGTCGTATGACAGTTGCATCACACGAGAAATACGTTTTACCACCCTTCCACTAGCCCCCACACACAACACCCCCAGATCTACCTTCATATAATAATATTAAATTACTAAACTTTTTGTAAAAACTCCAATTTTTAAGAATTATTTTATCAATCTTAAGTATGTGAATTGCATTAAGATAATATCTGCTAGTGTTTCATACAGACATGTTTTTTTGTTTTACACTGTCGAACGAAGAGGTATTGCGGTTCTCTCTGATTGAGTTGCTCCGGAAATAGATGTTTTGAGGTCTCTGAAGACGAAAAAATATATTTGGCATGCAGTATATATATATACTGTTTTTTTTTTTAGGTGAAGGAGCCCGTTACACTGCGCGTTGCACTGACTATTGTGATCATACATAGCACAATAGGTTCCATAGGTGAACTTCTCGTGTACAGCACCCTCCACCAGGTTATGATCCCTAAGGAATCTTAATATCCTAGAGTGCTCTAGGGAATATATATTCCCCTCCTCCTCTTCCTGGTAACTACCCAGGTTCCTAAATCTTCTCTGAATGGCACCATCGCAGTCCGTAATAAAAGTTTTAGATCATTATATGTGAAGTTGATACAGCACAAGTTTGAAGAAAATCGTCGGAGCCATTTTTGAGAAAATTCCAAGAAAGTAAAAAAAAAAAAAAAAAAAAAAAAAAAATACCATAAAACTGAAAAGTACTTCTCAGTAAAAACGCACTTCCGGTATTCTGATTTTCAACTTCAAACTCGGAATTTCAACAACATATTTAATTCTAATTAATATTATTTAGCTGATAGAACTGTGTAATAAACTGAAATAGCACTTTAGAGGACAATCTCCCCACCCACCCCCCCTAAAAGTGCCCTTAAATGCAATTTTCCGGAAAAATATTACAACTAGAAATTGTAGATCTTTGTGTGTATAGTTGATATACCAAGTTTAAAGAAAATTGTTGGAGTCATTTTGGGAAAAATTGCACAAAAGTTAAAAAAAAACATTCAGTAAAGTGGTACTTCCGGTTGAGGAATTTTGGCCGCTGACCTACTGTGAGATCCCATGGTGATACCTAAACGGAATATTAAGTATGAACTTTCTAAGATTTTTCGTTTTTTAGCTATGCTGTTCTCAGGAGTAAGAGAAAGTAAAAAAGAATCTTGGTATTGATGAAGTTATCGGTTATTATTATTATTATTATTCTAGGAAGGGGAGGGCAAAACCCTTCGCTATCCAAAGCCTCCCTGGGCCCATATAGCTACCCCTAAAGAATAACAACTGCTGGGTCTGGAACAAAAGTCCAGGCCAAGGTTTTACCCATCTAAGTTTCACCACAGACCGAACAAATCGGACCAAATCCTTAAAAGGACATAGCTTAAGATCCTCTACCGATATCCTATTCCGGCCGAAGGTCGTAAACCTAATCTCCTCATAGCCCAAACAATCCGTCATCAGAAATTATCGGTTAAATGTAGTTCATGTTGTTGTTGTTAGGATGGAATGACTTTAGAGGCATCATGATTACTGAAGAAAAGTGGTCAGGACAGTTTCGAATCTAATACTAATTACTCATACAATGCTAATGTTGCCTGATTTTTCTATGATCATAGAGAAGACGTGTTAAATCCTGCCTTTTTAACAATTAACCTTCACCATTTGAAATGAAATAACATTTCAAGAAATGGCGTTCCTATAGCAATAAGTTTGTTAAACAATTGCCTATTTGCATGCAAGTTTCCCTAGCCACGCAAAAATTTTACAACAGCCTTTATAATGTGGTGTATTGGAATTTCCTGCATCTCCTCAAAGAATCTGCACTTGCTGTCATTCTCCCAAGCCCAGCTTCGTCCCCGTGAGGAAACTCGTAAGAATGCGGAGCTTATTCTGACTGAGGCCGATGCATACTTCCGACCTCCCTGGGTTATAATTCCTCAAGCAGATCTTTGCCTGCCTCAGTCCTAGGAGGGCGTACCAGAGTTCAGACCCCGTTATTTGCTCCTCCTTCTTGAGTTCCTCTAGGAGAGTCTGGTCGCTGACCCCACAAAATGGTTCTGGTCCCAGAAGTAGAGATGCAGCAAAACCTTTTCTTGCCAGAATGTCGGCCATCTCATTCCTTTCAATGTCAACATGCCCTGGCACCCAAAAGAGGATGACTTTATTCTCCCTGCCCAGGTCATTACCAAACCATTTTGGAACTTAGTGGTTTCCATTACATTAGAGAAGTTCTGAGAAATTTTTAACATTTAATTTCAAGTCTAATTGGGATGATAGAAATGCAGTCTTGAAACCTTTTGTATCTCAACCACCCAAAAATTTATGTTAACTATTTGTTGTGGTGGTTGTTCCGCAGAGCTGGAAAGCATCAAAGACGTTTTCCGTGGTAGCCTGCTTCATTTTGTGGTCATCGACCGGTTTCGGGCGTTCGCCCATCTTCAGGATGCGTTTTTTCAGAGTATTTAAAAATACGTCTCAGTTAGTGTGAAACTAAGTGCTCTGTGCGAGTCTGTGTTGTCACACTGTCTGAAAAAACGCATCCTGAAGATGGGCGAACGCCCGAAACCGGTCCATGACCACAAAATGAAGCAGGCTACCACGGAAAACGTCTGTGATATGTTAACTATGTTTAAGAATTTGAAAAAAGAAAATTGAAATTAGGTCTTTTGACTTTTAGAAGGTTAATTGAAATAATAGAGAATTAGAAATGGCTATATTTGAACGAGATCTTTATTTTGAAATTTGGGGAAACATTAGGAAGCATTTTTTATACAAATATTACTGTACGACAGTTATTGTAACAAAATAAATGATTGGCATTTATGGCATTTTAAATGCTGTTTACCAAAGTTGATTTATGTTATTGTTATGATAATATGTATCTCTTGTATAAATTAATGAAGAAGTTAATTTTATTTTCCATCACTGTAATGAATAGGGAGGCTAGTGAACCATGCCAGTTGCACCATTCAACCAACGTGCGCTACTAACATGTACCATGCCAGCCAGGGACATCGCAAACGCTCCCTCCTTCAGGCATGGCAAGTTATCGACTTGCATGAATTACCAGAATGCAACATGAATACCAAATCATGTACACCGATATTTGCATTCATTTGTTTATAAGCCACCCCCCTCCCACCACTAAGCCACCATCTCTTCTTCTCTATTCTACTACGTTTCTCATCTGTATGCTTTACAGATCGTTCATATTCCGCATATTCCTCGTATTGGGTTGGTTTGTGTATGCTAGCGTACACTTCGTTTACTTCCTCCCCCTATTCGCTAGTTCCTCTATTAAAGCTAATTAGTTTTACCCTTAATCGGCCTTTTTACTTTCTCTTGTTGAGAAGTTTTGAAACTCCTCAGTTACTCGTAACTTATAAAAAAAAACAGCTTTAACGGTTTTCTTTAAACTGCACACACTACTTAAATTCAAAAAAATCTGGTGTGAAACACTCACACAATTTGCTCTTACTCCAGTTTTCAAAAATTGTAATTGACAAATTTTATAGTTAGTGTACCAAATTTAATGAAATTCTTAGAGTTCGTCGAAATTCGTCGAAAATTTTGCAACAAAAAACTGTTCAATAAAAGCGCACTTTCGGTTTACTAATTTTTTTTTAAATTCAGTGGGCCATCTATTTATTTCTAATTAATTTTGTTTGTATGGTAGAACTGTATAGCCCAACCATGTTAGCACTTTAGAGAAAAACATACCCCACCCCTCCCCCAAAACCCCCGGAAAATCGGTTGGATCCGTTGTTCGAGAAAATACTAGAAAACTGAAAAATACATTTCAGTAAAAACGCATTTTCGGTCATCCGATTTTTTTTTCAAACTCTGAATTTCAACAACACATTTAATTCTAATTAATATTAATTAGATGACAGAATAGTGTAGTAACTGAAATAGCATTTTACAGGAAAACTTAACCCACCCCCCCCCAAAAAAAGTCCCCTTAATCAATTTTCCCAGAGAAATTGTTTTAAATAAAAGCTGTAGATTTTTGTATGTGTAGTTGATGTATGAAGTTTGAAGAAAATCGTTGGAGCCATTTTTGAGAAAATTGCAAGATAGGGAAAAATAACTTCTGGTTGAGGAATTTTGACAGATGACCAACTGTCCGTTTCTATGGTGATACCATACCAGTTTGAAACGGAACAACCAGTTTGAACTTTCTACCATTTTTTCGTTTTTGAGCTATGCTGTTCACAAACATACAAACTCACACACACACACACACACACACACACAAAAGCACTATTTGCTAAAAACAATTTTTTGTAACTCATGGGACCTCAAGACGGATATTTCCTTTGAAAACTCGTTATAGAATACTTGACATCTATATATACGTATAAAAATTCAGCATCCGTATGTTTGTGGCCGCAAAACTCGAAAAGTAGTCGATGGATTCACTTGAAATTTTTACACAACGTTACATTTCTATATAAGAGTGTTTATATTATATACTTTTTATTCCGAAGTTCCCACGGAAACGGGAAATTCCGAGCGTTTCGTCAGTTTGGCAAAAATAGACAGACGCAGACGCGTTGCGATCGTGGCGCGCTCTCTGCCGAAGATATTCTGCACAGAATACGTCAAGAAACGCTATCATGGCTTGGATTTCACAGAAGAAATATACAATGAAGCGCTAATCTTCATTGAGGATCTTTGTCTTGCAATGTGTGGCAAGTTGTTGGCACTATTGAGAGTAACAGTACCGAATAGGTCGATCAATGCAACATTCGAGAGAGAACTGCTCAGAGAGCAATCATACACCAGAAATGACTTACAGCTATTCGTCCAAGAAAATACACTGAAACTCCTTCAAGAACAAAAGATGGCATTTGATACCATACTACGTATTATACAAGCTGTGACCAACGAATCCGGTGGATTTACTTTTTGGACGCTCCAGGTGGAACTGGAAAAACGTTCTTAATTTCCTTAATCCTGGCTAAAATCCGTTCAAATGACCATATTGCGTTAGCATTTGCATCTTCAGGTAATGCTGCTACGTTGATGGAAGGAGGTAGAACAGCGCATTCAGCTCTTAAAAACATTCTTTCAGTTAAAAACATTTTTTCTTTCTTTCCTTGCAGTTCACAGCAACGCAAAGTAGGGTATTAAATTGAATGATGTGTTTTCTTGCTGAATCTATGTTAACTATAATACTTCTATTTACTTCCCTAATAATTAAAATCAGACTGAGCCACAGCGAAGCGTGGTCGGGTTTAGCTAGTATTTGATAATAATTATAACTTTTAGTTAGTTCTGCGGGATTCTGTAGGGTTAAATTTCAAATGTTTTATACGGTTGGTTCAGTGTCATTTTGTGCCCTCTTCTAGTCTGCAATGTAATCACTTTTACTACTGGTTAGATAAGTACTTGTCCTCCCTGCCACTTCGATTCATTTTATCCATGGGCAGAGATGTTATCCAGCATTCCGGACCCAACTACATTTGTGTTATATATATAATTGTATTAACTGTAATAAAAGCAAATCTTGTTTTTTTTTTTTTTTTTTTTTGAGCTAGATTTCTCTTTTTAGATCTAATTTTTCAAACCAAAATATCTCACTCATAAAGTTTTTCAAATACCTCTTTACGATTTCAAATAGAAATTGGTTAGTATTACAGTATTTCACCACATTATAAAGGCCGTTGTAAAATACTGGCGTGACTAGGGAAACTTGCATGCAAATAGGCAATTGTTTAACTACCCTATTGCTATAGGAACGCCATTTCTTGAAATGGTATTTCATTTCAAACAGTGAAGGTTAATAGTTAAAAAGGCAGCATTTAGGATGTTTTGTCTATAATCATAGAAAAATCAGGCAACATTAGTAGTGTATAAGTATGAAGTACTAGATTCGAAATGGCCTTGATCACTTTACTTCAGTAATCATGTTACCCCCAAAGACATTCAACCCTAACAACAACATGAACTACATTGAACCAATAACTTCATTAATACCAAGATACTTTTTTACTTTCTCTTACTCCTAGTAAGAGGTAGTATTGGAATCGTGTCTCAAATTTTCAATATTGACTCTTCACCGGAAATATCCGTTTTTAGGTCCCCTGAGTCCAAAAAAGTGGTTTTTAGCAATTGGTCTCTATGTACGTATGTGTATATATGTGAACAGCATTGCTCAAAAATCGAAAAACCGTAGAATGTTGAAACTTGATATTCCGTTTAGGTAACACCATGGCATCTGATAGTACTTTCTTTTACTTTTTTGTAAATTTTTCTCAAAAATTGCCCCGACGATTTTCTTCAAAGTTTCTATATCAACTACACATACAAAGAGCTACAACTTTTATTTAAAATATTTCTCCGGGAAAATTCATTTAAGGGCATTTTGTGGGAGAAGTAGGGTTAGGTTTTCATTTAAAGTGCTTTTCAGTTTATTAGACAATTCTATCATCTAAATAATGTTAATTAGAATTGAATATGTTGTTGAAATTCTGAGTTTGAAAAAAATCGGATGACCGAAAGTGCGTTTTACTTTACCACATTACTAAATAATTTTTTCACTTTTTTTTGCGATTTTCTCAAAAATGGCTCAAACGATTTTCTTGAAACTTCTTATATAAACTATAGATACAGATATAAAAAAATTTTATTTAAAATATTTCTCTGGGAAAATTCATTTAAGGACAATTTGAGGGGAATGTTTTTCTCTAAATTGCTATCATCGTTGATTATACAATTCTATCATCCAAACAAAGTTAATTAAAAATAAACAGATGGCCAAAATTCCGAGTTTCAAGAAAATTAGTAAACCAGAAGTGCGCTTTACTGAACAGTTTTTTCCAGTTTTCGACGAATTTCTTTAAATTTTTATGGCGAGCATCCTAGTCGATGGCAGCCATTTTGATTTTGTTTGGGTGCTGCATATCGATGCCCAAATTATTGCTTGCATGTTGTAAGGCATGTCATTTATAAGGGTCCTACAGTTCGCACAAAAGATAAATTGGCATAGCTTTCATTTCTAAGGTTCCACAAATGAAGTTGCAAATAGACATGGCCTGTCAACCAAACGAAATCAGGCTACGCCTTATTCCGTGAAAAAAATATTCGTTGCACCAGAATTTTATTATCCAAAAGTTCTCTTTCACCTTTTGTATTTATATATTAAAAGAGAAATTTATATATTAAATTATGAAAATTTGTTTTACGTCCATTCTATGTTAATATCCTACAATGTACACTATGGAGAAAGGTTGTTATTTTAAAAGTATTTTTTCAGTATCAGAAAAAAAACAAATACTTTTATTTCCCCAGCAGCTTATTATTTCTGCCTTATAAACTTGAATTCATAAATCATAATAAAATAGTACATTGTTAGTAAATATTATTTATAAGATAAGTTACGAATTAGTTGTCTGATACTGGATATCTTGTGCTAGACTCGGTTTCAGACGTCATCTGGCTGTCTTCTGTCCGAAACTGTAGTTTCTTCCAGCTTCAGCAGTTAGTAGGTTTTCTAAAAATCTGTTTGCTGTCTTGTCTATGACGTCTTTAATTGCTGGCATGTTGAGTTCCTTGTGGATTTGCTCGTTACATATAAACCATGGTGCTCCCAAGGCGATGCGGTGGACTTTATTTTGGAAGGTTTGTAATCTGTACATTGCAGTCTTCGAAGCCTCTATCCATACGGAACAGGCTTAAGTCAGTATAGGTAGTCCGTATAGGTACAGAGGTATAGAGTAGTCTGGAGCATTGCGATTTAAGTGGCGTCCGTCTGTTAATCAATGGGCAGTGCTGTCTAAGGGTTTGATAGGCTTGTCTTAATTTTAATGTTATGTGCGGAGTCCAAGTGAGTCTTGTGTCGAGTTGCAGACGAGAGATATTTAAGTGTTTCGTCTGCTTTCTTCCACTGTATGTCATTGTTTTTAATTTTCAATGTTTTTGTTGGTTGTATTCGTCTAAGAGTGAACATTTTGGCCTCTGTCTTTTGTACGTTGATGTCTAGCTTCCATTTGTGAAACCTGTCCGCTATCTGGTCTAGTGAAGTTTGTAAGTTATCTATGGAGTCAATAAGGTTGCGTTGTCTTGAAAGGAGAAGAGTGCCGTCTGCGTAAGTAGCCAGAACGAAAGTATTGAATGTTGGTATGTCGTATATGTAAACTGTAAATAGGATGGGGCTAAGAACCGATCCCTGAGAGACCTCGGCGTAATGTTGCGGCGAGTACTGAGGGTAGAATTTACGCTTTAAATAAATACGCTTTAAGTTTAACATAATGAAAAAACATAGATTTTTATAACATCGATTTGTAATTCTTTTTTTATTTTTTTTGTATAATTGGCTTTAAATTAATTCCGTATCATCTACTAGTGAATTATATAAAATAAATAATCTTTTAATTTGCTTAAAATAAAATATTTGCTTAATAAAAAAAATTGCGGGGATAAAAAAAATGAATTAATAAAAATAAATTTTGAATTCTAATTTTTTACTTGTCACAAAAAATAAAATAAAATATTTATTATTTGAATTAAAGGTTATTATTCATTAACATATTTAAAATAAAAAAATTGAAGATCGTTAATTTCATTTAATTTATCGGTAGTTAGCGTGTAGCTCTTGTTTTTTTTTGATGGTGCGGAAGGTGGATTTGATAGATGGATGAATATGGTAGGTATACCTATCCATCATTTGGCGCACACTGCACCAGTCATCATCGTCCATAATGTGCTTGGGGGGGAGTTCGTCATCATATGGCTCGTTTTTTCTTTATTTTTTTCTTCTTTTTTTTTCACCCTGATGTTGCTAATTAAAAAATTTAGCCTGCATGCTATATAATTTGATACAATACGTTTAAAAAAAATTCTAGAGGGTACTAAACATTTCTTTCTCTAATTAACCTTTTAAACTTTGTAAAAACATAAATAATTTTTATCATTTTCTCCTTACTCCTATGTAAGATGAATTATTGCGATGGATGGCTTTTCCGTGTTTACTTAGCCTCTAATAAAAAGTGGGTATATTCAGTTAGTAACGAATCTGATAATGAATAGCAAGATTTCGCTACACATAGGCACCAAAACTTTAATTTTGGTTTTATTAATTTTGCCGAAATATTTATGAATTGTTTCTATGAATGGAACTAGTCGTACAGTAAATTCACTACACACGAAAGCTGGATTCAATATTTCCATTAGCAATCGTATCAAGGAGCCACCACTGGGCGTCTAAACGTACGTCACTATGCATTATACCAACCATTAAATACAGTGTATTATTGGGAAGCTGAGGCAAATTCCCAATACCCAATCTAAAAGCCCAGAAATTGTCTCTAGCGGTATGAGAAATTGAATAAAAGCCAACCGACTGTCTGAGGGGCTTAACAAATTAGTCGCTATATCAAACTTGAAAGATTCACGAAGCTAATCACACTAGCTCAGTACCATTATAACAAGCAAGAGTTCTAACTAGTCACATTACTCTTTACAATTTACTCTTCTTCCATGTTTAGAAATAAAACAAAAAAAAAAAAAGAAGCAAATAACTGAAAACTTTTCAATCAAGTCGCTCAAATTTTGATCGAATCTTTCATTGATTCGAATCCGGAGAGTTCCGTCTTCTTTATATATATATATATGCACATATATGTATTATGGCGTCGACTGCTGGGGTCTTTGGCCATATACTTCATATATGTCTTTAGAATGTGACGTAATAAGTATGCGTCTGTGCATAGGATATTTTCATTATTTTCGTGAATTCTCACCAATAGTTAATATAGAATTGTTAATGTATGTATACATAACGAATACTAGCATACCAATAATTACATTCATCCCTATAAATACATCCATTATAACGACGATCACACAGCCGAATTAGAAAAGTGGGTGGAGTACTGGATATTCCTTGCATCGCGCGTTCTTAAAAATAGGATAAAACTAAGTACACTATTTACATTACATTCATACTCACATTCACTCAAATGTCGGAGTTGCCATTCCCAGCTCAGACCCGCCCCTCCAAAAAACATGGGCTCCGTGTAACAGCAACCAAAGACAGTAAAGAGAAGAGAAACGAACCTAACCACCCTCTCGGATTGGAGTGGGAGAAACTGTATAAATACAGTTCAACATACAGTTCGATACAGTTCAATATAGTTCACTATAGTTCATCATCTCCCCAATCACTTCGTGTCATTTTCATACCACTCTACTTTAACCATTCTCGACTGTAAAGTCCAGGCAGACTGTGTTTCATTATTATTATTATTATTATTATACATAGTTAACCAGTGTTAACCCAGTCTTCCTAATTCATCAACCAGACCCAGATTCTCTCCACCTGACTCATCCATTACAGTCCGAATCAAAAACAAATTGCAGGAAAGTTTTCCTACACGTCCAATACACCCTAGTCAGTATTGGCTCCCCCTCTACACCCATGCTCACAATCTTTCATTCCTATAAAAATTAAAATCCAATTCTAAATCTTATACTATCACATACTAGCTACCTAATCCTAGTTATTGGTCACCAAATAAGCCTTGAATAGGAATCCAGAGATTTCCCTCTTCTTACTCTGCCTGTCCAGTCCCTTTCTCTCATACACATAAAATTCGCTAGAGAATTCCTTGAATATTTATCCAACTGGAAAAACTCAATTCCCCAAAATAATGAATAATTCTAAAATTTTCTCAAACAGCTGTGTGATAGAAGAGACAATGAAGGATTTGGGAAAACTACCATAACTGAGCTGAAAAAAATATATCTGGAAGAAAATGATTATAATATATTCGATAGAAGGGTTGTCCTTATTACAGGATAGATAAATATAAGTATAAAAACTATATTATTAAAAAAGTAACCTATCGAATACAAGTTTCAATTTCAAAAAATTATCTTTTATTATTTATAAAGTGTCCATTTAACTGGAAAGTATTTATAGTTGATTTATTTTCTAATTTATTTTTATTTATTTTTAATAATATAATTCTATTATTTCATAAAATGTAAAATTTATTTGTAATAACAATTATTATATGTATTCCTTACAAGCCTTCCAATACATTTGGCCATGTTTTATTCATGCGACAGACAAAAAAAAAGGAAGACTTTCCAATTCAATTTACACTTCATGTATTGAAATGAAGTTCTGTTTGAAATATTTGTTTAACTTTCAAATATGTCTTTTTTTATTTATTTATTTTGTTATTTATTTACCTTTAAATACTGACATATTTATTTTATTGCTTAGTTATTTCCAAAACACATAAAATATGGTTTGAAATAATAATTATTTTTTATTTTATTTTTAGAGTTGTTCATTGATACTGTTGGTAAACTCTTTTATTTACAAATGATATTCTTATGAAACAAAACTAAAATACAATCCACTAATAGCCTAAAATGTGATTCCCGAATCTATATATTAATTCCAAGATAGGTTATTAGAATAAATATCTGTCAAACGTATTATATTGACGGTCGCAATCTCCAGTAGATCTCGGACCCTTCGGATCACTTAAAGTAAGTAAAAAAGTAAAGTAAGGCCAATTTTTTCAGGCGGGCTTAACGTCCAACTACCAAATTAGGTGTCGTGGACGGGGGCGGAAGCACTACTTTACTATTAACATTTTTTAAAACAAAATAAAATTTAGTTATACACTGGACTCGAACTGGGGTCCTCCTACTTACAAGTCCATGCTCATAACCAATACACCAACACCCGCCCCACTTCGGATCACTTCCTCTTATTGCAAATTAAAATAATAGTTGATAATTTTTTTTCTTTGCAAACTTGAAAATTTTACTAAAAGTATAGTTGCCCGACCAATGGCGATCATCATTTGATGACACCATTCAAGCTTCTCATGTCTAAGGTTTTTTTTTTCTTTTTTTTTTGCCAATTATATATTATTTACTTATATTGCCTTTAACGTAGTTGTAAATTTCCAAGAAAATTAACAAAAATTAGAGTAACAATTTCTCCTAATTATATAAAATTGGTATTTGCTCTTGTAAATTAAAAGAACCTTGAAGTATAGTTTTCTACATGTTACCTTGACCAAGAGCGTATGACTCATGTAAGAATACTTTGTATATAATTATCAATTACCTGATAATTATAATTGAATACTTTATCAGGACATTTATCTCTGCGATGACCTTCTATTTTGTGTTTTCATTACAAAAAAAAAAAATAAATAAATAAAGTAAAATTAAATTAATTAGGAAAATTCGTACCAAAATATTTTTATCCCAAATAAATGAAATTAGGCCGCCAATAATCATATAAGCTGTATTATCCAGTTTAATATTTTATTTTGGTGTATATAACATGTAAATGAACAATGTAAATATTTAGATCAGAGATAGCTTCACCTGCTTCACTTTGTCCGGTCACTGACCGGTTTCGGTGGTCGGACACTGTCATCAGAAAGTCTTGATAAATAGAGTGAGATGGTCGAATTTTAACAGGGTAAAGTCTGTGAATTTTGAGCAATATTTCCTCTCCTTAAAAAATTACTCCTCTTAGTTATTATTATTATTATTGATTAACAGATATTTTGGAGTAACAGACAAATATATGAGCTAAGATTTATAATATTCGTGTCCTAATGCTTGCTTCCTTCCACCAATCAGACAACATTATTCAATAGTTGCTTTTTCTTTTTTTTTAAAGAATTTTGGACGACAATGGATTTTCCTAGTTATTTGAGGTTCAAAAGAAATAAAATAAGTGTTTGTAATGGGATTAGAATCATTATAGATTCATAGGATTCGAAGAGCGGAGAAACACAAAAATTGAATAAAATATGTTAGTTACTCCCCCCACCTAAGCCCGTAAGCGGTATCTGTTGCATGCAGTCACTGAGGGAGTAGCGACCCAACGGGTTACCACAGCTCAGTACTCTATGCACTTCATCAGAACAGTACACAATACACTTAAAACCACATACACTGTATGCTTTACAGACAAGGACAAACACAGTAAACAAACAAGGGTCTCCGACCCTAGTTGATTGGCGAAAGCCAAGGGAGAAGATTAGCTCAGTGGTAGCGCACTGGACTAGCAACGTGGAGGTTTCGGGTTCGAATCCAGCATGCTATCCTTAGATATTTTCTTCCTAGGAGCCTCTACAACTCACCGTCCGGTGATGGGCAGTGTTGTCTGTAGCTAGAGAACACTGCTTGAAGGCCGACTGTGCATTGGAGAAGGCTCCGGGGAGCTCAATAGATCTTTCAGGTCGTAGTGCAATAATCCTCGACAACAATCTACATCTACTCCCCACCCTACTAGGTCAGACTAGGAAGGGACAGTTCAATTCATATATATAGAGTGAAAGCAGTACAGTTCAGAACAGTTTATTACCAGTTAACAACCAGTCAGCAACCTTCTATTAACTTCTCATCACTCAGCCAGTCTGACTCTTTATCTTTCTCTCGCTACCTAACTTCTATATACTTGTAAAGTACTTGCAGTTTTTGTGTTCTTTTAATTATACAGTGTTCAATATATTTTATAATTTATTTCTCTAAAATCCATTCTCTCTCTCCTTCTCACAACCAATATAATGTCGTTGAGATATTTTTATCCTGAATCAGTTAGATGTTCTTCTGTATCGTATTTATGCAGCTTTTACTTTAAGAGGTTACAAATTTCAAATATTGTCCAATGAAAACTGGGATTCAAAATTTAAAGAATGTTTAATTCTTTTTAATGAATGTGTGATCTTAATCTAATTAATAGAAGGCGTATTCTATGACATAGTTCTTGATTACGCCTATCACCCACTCTCGGACTTATGGGCACCTGTTCCCTTTTGGTATTTCGACGAAAAAACCTGTAGCGTGACTAAATAAAGTTTGGCCAAACACTGTTGATAGTCAATGTTAGAAGGTAATATTGGATCCGGCTTATAAATAATGTAAATATTCCATCTAGAAAGGTCAGTTAAAAAAAAATGGGGTAGAGGGAAACGTTACATATTAGATATGTTCCTTTACATTCAAAAAGATGAAAGTGACTGTTTAAATTATTCTATGTCTGTTTATGCGTAAAGCATTTATTTATAAAATAAGTTTTATTCATATTTTTTGACCTACTTTATGATAATTTTTCTAGAATGATATCAGGATAAAAATTTAGTAGGTCAAAGCTATTAAAGTTTCATTATTTTTGGTAGTACATTGTTTATTCGGTAGATAGCATAAGAGTTCCTACAATAACAGTAGTAATATTTTCATTGTTTTGTAAACTTAGACATGTAAAAAAATCTGTTGTGATAGACTTACACGACTGTCGCCTTAATTAATTCAGTTAAAAAAAAAGTGAAATTGGCAACTTGCCATTCAGAAAAAAACAATCTGGTTCGAAACTCTCATACTACTTTCTCTTGCTGCAATTTACACGATTATGAATGGGCACATTTTTTCAAATTTATAACTCTTACTAGATGTTTGTTTTTAATGTTTTATTATCAATGGGAGAATCTTTTTATTTATTTATTTATTTATTTGAATTGTTACACCCTACGTGTGCTATAAGTAACATTGACAAACTGACACTGACGCTCACATACCTCACATATTAAACGAGGGGAGAAGCTATCCAGCGGTAACACTCCCTAATTAATTATTCAAATTAACTGCTCCCTTCTTCTGCGAAGAGGAGATCGCGAGGCCACTGGCGCCTTAAACGTCTGGGAGGATTGTCTGGGATGCAACGGGATGATAAATTTCGCATAAGAGGATTAGAGTGGGAATGGAAAGTCTGATGGAATTTGTTATACTGGGTTCGGGCAACCTTATGTAGTGGAATCAATTGTCGTGATTCCTGAGGTATGAAGTTAGATGTCTTGAAGAGGGATTTATTAGGCGGAAGTTAGTTTAGAGAGTTAACTAACACTGAATTTATAAAAATAGAATATATTTTAACAATAATTTGAATGAGCCTAATGGTAACTACAATTAATATGATTTGATAAAAGTAAATAAATAATTTTAAGAGTTAAATAACAAATAATTTAATATGATTAAAATAAATAGACTAATATGCACAACTATGAAAATAATTATAAGTAAAACCTTGTATAGGGACGCGCTCGGAACTCAAGTATAACTGCTGCTGTAAAATGATACTGATATAATGATGTGGCTACTCGTATAATGATGAATGATATAGTGATCCCCTCTTCCAGTGGAGCGAAGTTTATATTAGTGTTACTCACACCTGTCAAGTGTGTAAGTAAGTTCTCACACTAAGACATCTCTAGTAGCGTGCGACCTTGTGCGACCTTGGTTAGGTTGGCGACCAGTGATTCAAGTCAGTGGCCAGATTTGGTCGCCCATCTGCGACTTTCAAAGATCAGGTGGCTTCTGTTCAATAGACAGGGCTTTATCAGTCCTTGTCTTTGATACTTTTGTATTGAAAAGGCAGCAGCCGGCTGTGGGGCCACTAGTTATAAATTATTCTTTCCTATTTTGTGAAGGCTTTGATATTGCTATGTCATTACACTTACTTACCAAAGGAATATCTATGTCCGTCTGAATGGTTAGATTTAAAACATAAAATAGAGCGTTAATGATAGTGCGAAGGATCATTTGGATTGGAGAGATTGAATTCTTTGGAGGTTTGAATGTTTTGTTGAACCCCATAGTTTGATGCCGTATGTCCAGGTAGGTTTTAATATAGATGTGTATATGAGTCGTTTGTTGTTTAGTGAGAGTTTTGATCTGTTGTCGATTAGTCTTTTGAGTAGGCGATAGCGTCTATTAAGTTCAAGTCTTTTTAGTCGGGTATGTGGGTTCCATGTCAATCTTTTGTCTATATACATCCCAAGGTAGCGAATGACATTCTTAGGAGGGATAGGAATTAAATTGTAATAGACTGGAGTGATGCGGCGGAGTGTGAAAGTGATGTTTTGAGATTTGGTTTCGTTTAGTTTTATTTTCCATCTTTTAAACCATTCCTCTAACGAAGTAAGATGGGTTTGGTTGGAGCCTTCTGTGTGCGGTTATTGGATTTTCATGAGGAGATAGGATAGCTGTGTCATCTGCGTAGGTTAGAAGTACTGTTTCTGGATGGGTTGGTATATCTGCTGTATATATTGCGTAGAGGATAAGGCCTAGAATACTCCCTTGCGGTACGCCTGCTTCGGCTTTATGAATAGGAGAATACGATGAACCTATCTGTCATACAAATAGGAGTTTAGAATTAGGTAGTAGGTGAATGGTAAGATGCCCTTGAATTTCCAGAGCCATCCCGGGTGCCATACTCGATTGAAAGCTTGCTTCACATCAAGGAAGACCCCCGGGCAACACATGGGAGAATCTAAATTTAATAAATACATTTTTAAGCAAAACTTAACGTTCAAAACTTATTAAGTGAACTTTCTTGGAAGGAAATTTCAAAAAAAATAATCTGGTGAGACACACTCACACGATGACAAATTTTATAGTTAGTATACCAAATTTAATGAAATTCATTTTTACAGAGGAAATTTTCGAAAACTATTCAGTAAAAACACACTTCCGGTTTATTAATTTTCTTAAAACTTCAAATTTTGGTGATTTAATTTGGTTTGGATGGTAGAATTGTATAAATCAATCAACTATGGTAGCACTTTAGAGAAAAACATAACCTCACTCCCTCCCCCAAATGCCCCCTTAAATGACTTTACCAGAAGAAATGTTTCAAATAAAAGTTGTAGCTTTTTATATTTTTAGATCACATCCCTAGTTTAAAGAAAATCGTTCAAGTCCTTTTAGAGAAAATAGCAGAAAACTGGAAAATACTTCTCGGTAAAAACGCACTTCTGATCATCCGATGTTTTCAAACTCTCAATTTCAACAACATATTTAATGCTAATAAATATTATTTAGATGATAGAATTCTATAATAAACTGAAATAGCACTTTAGATGAAAACCTAACCCCACCCCAACCCCATAAATGCCACTAAATCAATTTTCCCGGAGAAATATTTCAAATAAAAGTTGTAGCTCTTTGTATGTGTAGTTGATAAAACAGGTTTGAAGAAAATGGTCGGAGCTATTTTTGAGAAAATTGCAATAAAGTAAAAAATTCTGGTGTGAAACACTCACACAACTTTCTCTTACTCCAGTTCTCAAAATTATAATTGACAAATTTTATAGTTTGTGTACCAAATTTAATGTAATTCATCGAAAACTGAAAAAAAACTGTATAGTAAAGACGCACTTCTGGTTTACTAATTTTCTTGAAACTCGGAATTTTGGCCATCTATTTATTTCTAATCAATTCATTACCAATTTGGGTGATAGAATTGCATAATCTATCATCCAATTACACTTTATCAAATATGATAGCACTTTAGAGAAAAACATAACCCCTCTCCTCCACCAAAACTGCCCTTAAATGAATTTTCCTAGAGAAATGTTTTAAATAAAAGTTGTAGATGTTTGTTTATTTAGTTTATATATGACGTTTCTAGAAAATCGTTGGATTTTGAGAAAATCGCGAAAAAAAGACCAAATCAATTAGAAAAGTGGTAACGTAAACACACTTCCGGTTATCCGATTTTTTTGAAACTCGGAATTTTAACGACATATTCAATTCTAATTAACATTATTTAGATGATAGAATTGTTTAATAAACTGAATTAGCACTTTAGATGAAAACCTAACCCCAACTATCCCCCATAACTGCCCTTAAATGAGTTTTTCCCAGAGAAACATTTCAAATAAAAGTTGTAGCTCTTTGTATGTGTAGTTGATATACCAAGTTTAAAGAAAATCGTCGGAGCCATTTTTGACAAAAATTGCAAAAAAGTAAAAGTACGTAGTGTCTTTCGTTTTTGAGCTATACTGTTCACATCCATACACACATACACAGAGACCAATTGCTAAAAACCACTTTTTTGGACTCAGTGGGCCTCAAAACGGATATTTCCGGTGAAGACTCAATATCGAAAATTTGACACGATTCCAATACTTCCTCTTACTAGGAGTAAGAGAAAGTGAAAAAGTATCTTGGTGTTGATGATGTTATCGGTTAAATGTAGTTCATGTTGTTGTTAGAGTGGAATGACTTTAGGGGCATCAGTATTACTGAAGAAAAATTATCAAGGCCATTTCGAATCTAGTACTTCATACTTATACACTGCTAATGTTGCCTGATTTTTCAATGATTATAGACAAGACGTCCTAAATACTGCCTTCATAACTATTAACCTTCACCATTTGAAATGAAATACCATTACAAGAAATGGTGTCCGTATAGCAATAGGTTAACGTTAAACAATTGCCTATTTGCATGCAAGTTTCCCTAGTCACGCCAGGGAATTAAAAAAACGCAAAAAATTAAAAAAAAAACAACAAGTAAAGTGGTACTACCGGTTGAGAAATTTTGACAGATAACGTACTGTCAGATCCCATGGTGATACCTAAACGGTATATCAAGTTTCTATTTTCTACGGTTTTTCGTTTTTGAGCTATGCTGTTTACATACACACCCACAAACACAGACGCTTTGCTAATAACAAATTTTTTGGACTCAGGGGATCTCAAAACGGATATTTCTGGTGAAAACACGATATCAAAAATTTGACACGATTACAATACTTCCTCTTAACTAGGAGTAAGAGAAAGTAAAAACCATTTAGTAAAGTATGGTACTTCCGGTTAAGGAATTTTGACAAATAACCTACTTGTCGGTTGCCATGGTGAAACCTAAACGGAATTTTTAAGTTTGAACTTTCTACGATTTTTTTCCATTTTTTAGCTATGCTGTTTACATACATACACACACGCAAACACACCATTTTCAAAAAACCTTTTTTTTGGAACTAGGGGACCTCAAAACGGATATTTCCGGTGAAAACTTGATATCGAATATTTGACACGATTACAATACTTCCTGTTACTAGTTGTAAAAGGAAGTGAAATTATTAGATTCACAAGTATTTATAGGCTGCTTATGGATTGATTTGAAAATTATGTTTTTTGAACCTAAAGTCTTTTTTCGTTTAGTAAACTATAGAAAGGAGTGTAGCCAAATCAAATTTTATTTAAACACTATAAATAACTTAAAACGACACCTTATAAAAAATTAGCAAACAAATAACCTGGCATATAATAACCAATTCATGTATAAGATAACAATAATGGTAGGTAATTTAAATAAATTCACTATAAGAAAAATTCTTTCAATTAAAATATATAACATAATTATACTAATTAAAAACATCTTAATATAAATTTAAAATTCATAAAATAATAAAAAATCATACTAAAATTAATACACGTTAATCAGCTACACAGTTAAAAACATATGGCAAACTACGTCACAACGAAACCAGCAAATGAAATAGAATTTCAGTCCACCATAGATAGTCGTATAGCTAGGTGTTGACAATACAGCCAGTAAGTTTTTTTAAATAATTTAATAATATTCTAATCAATTATAAAATGTATTAAATAATAGCTAATTTATACAAATAAATCTTCAATTACAGATCCATGAAATTAAATAAAAATTCAACATCATATAAGTTAAAAATAAAATATACAACCACGTGGACTCAAAAGTATCAGAAAAAAATATTTTAATAAATAACATACATATAATAGAAACAACCTGAAATCAGGAGTTAACTAAATATACAAAATTGACAAGTAACAAAACGTTACATATTGATGTAATGTTATGGTGTGGATGTGTGTAAGTAGCTTGTGGCGTGAGCGTTTTAGCGAAAAGGGCTTGTATGTTTGCTTGAGATAGAATGTATGAATAATTAAGAACACACTGGTAGATTAATTTAAATATATTCTCTAAGAGAAATTAAGTACTTTGAGAATCACAATAAAATCTTATAATAAATTCTTATAACTTGATACTGGTATAGGATACTGGTCTGATGCTTTCACCTTGATTTCTAGCACAAGTCTGTCCTTAAAATATCTGTTCTCTTTGTTTCTTCAATTCCTCCCCTGTGAGGAGAAGGGGTAGTACAATTGCCATAATTGTTCTTGAACCGTACGAGTAACTGGACTTGTATACCTGGTCTTGTCCTTTTGCAAGGGAATGTCAATCTTTTTCTTAATTTTGATTTATTTATAATTTAATATTATTTCAAGTTTCTTGCATCCATCATGAATGGCGGATTGGATATGTCTAATCCTATCCGCGAAAGTCTGAGGAGACTCAATGGGTAGGGACTGAATATTAGTCATCTGTTGTAAGAGGACTAGGGGTGTTTTCTCTTTACGAAATCGGGCTAGAAGTCGCTCGGAAATTAGAGGATACGTTATATTTGTACCCTGGCGTTGTAATTCGGCTTTCTGGGTGTCGTAAAATATTTTTGCAGACACTGAGAGTCTAAGAGCTAATATTTCTAATTTTGCTGCGTCGTCCCAGCCAGAAAGACTAGCAAAATGGCTAATTTGGTCAAGGAAATCGGACACTTTGGCTGAATTTTCGCCATCGAAAGTGGGTAAACTGTTTATCAATTGCAAATTTCTTAAGGGACTAGGTTGATTGTTAATTGGAGGATTTACTAATTGCTGCTGAGCAAGTAAATATTCTACAGCAGCGTCCATGCCCATGTCTTGTCCATTTATCTTATACATTTTGGAATTGAATGAATTACTTGGGGAAAGATTATATTTTTCAAGACGTCTACGTAATTGGAATAAATTGCCTCCAACAGAAAGGTTATTATCGCGTAATATCTTTATAATTTGGGATCTATTAAGTACACTCATAAATTCAAAATTCACAAGGGATTGGGGTACAGTGGTACGATTACAAACATTTAAAAATGAAATTCACTAGAAATTCAATAATGGGAAATATTTAATTAAAATATTATTTCCGCTGAGAAAATAATTAAAAACAATCAAATTATCTGATGGATAATTTGTCTAATTATGATATTGAAATTTGTACGTACTTTTAATTTGTGGATTCTGGTTGAAAATATCCCAAACAGCTGGCACCAATGTAATGTTATGGTGTGGATGTGTGTAAGTAGCTTGTGGCGTGAGCGTTTTAGCGAAAAGGGCTTGTATGTTTGTTTGAGATAGAATATAAGAATAATTAAGAACACACTGGTAGTTTAAATTAAATATATTCTCTAAGAGAAATTAAGTTACTTTGAATATCACAATAGCTTATAATAATTTCTTATAACATAATACTGGTATATGTTTCCACCTTGATTTATAGCACCAGTCTGTCCTTAAAATATCTCTACTCTTTGTTTCTTCAATTCCTCCCCTGTGAGGAGAAGGGGTAGTACAATGCCATAATTGTTCTTGAACCGCACCAGTAACTGGACTTGTATACCTGGCTAGCCCTTTTGCAAGGGAATGTCACATTTCTGATTTTTTTTATAATTTAATATTATTTCAAGTTTCTTACATCCATCACATTGATAATGTTTAAAAAAAAATTTTAACAATTGACGCTTTTAAAAGCAACTTGGAATCTCATTATACTGGAAATCAACTTGTTTATAATACATTATAACTAAGGTTGGAGAAATATGTGGACAATAAAATTATACTAATGATAAATTTTTACCATTGTAGTATAAAATCAAATTTTGTATTTCAGATCTAAAATTGTAAACCCCCTGATGAAAACACGTGTAGTGTTGAAACGTTGGGTCTTTTCAGAAAAAAATCTGGTGTGAAACACTCACACCACTTTCTCTTACTCCAGTTCTCAAAATTATAATTGACAAATGTTATAGTTTGTGCACCAAATTTAATGAAATTTGTCGAAAACTAAAAAAAACTATTCAGTAAAAGCGCACTTCCGGTTTACTGATTTCCTTCAAACTGGGAATTTTGGCCATTTATTTATTTATAATTAATTTCATTTGGATGATAGAGTTGTATAATCAAGTATGATACCACTTTAGAGAAAGCTGTAACCCTACCCCTCTCCTAAAAGTGCCCTTAAATGAATTTTCCCAGAGAAATGTTTTATATAAAAGTTGTAGATCTTTGAATGTTTAGTTTATATGTGTAGTTTTAAGAAAATCGTCCGGGCCATTTTTGAAAAAATCGCGAAAAAGTGAAAAAAATCATATTTAGTAAAGTGTTTAAACAAAAGCACTTCCGGTTTTCCGATTTTTCTCAAACTCGGAATTTCAACAACATATTTAATTCTAATTAACATTATTTAAATGACCGAATTGTGTAATAACCTGAAATAGCACTTTAGAGGGTAACCTAACCCCACCCCTCCCCCAGAAGGGCCCTTAAATCAATTTTCCCAGAGAAATGTTTCAAATAAAAGTTGTAGCTCCTTGTATATGTAGTTGATGTACAATGTTTAAAGAAAATCGTTGGAGCCATTTTTGAGAAAAACGTAAAAAAGTAAAAAAAAAACAACAACATGTAAAGTGGTACTTCCGGTTGAGGAATTTTGACAGATAACGCACCGTCAAATCGCATGGTGATATCTAAACGGAATATTAAGTTTCAGTTTTCTATGATTTTTCGTTTTTGAGCTATGCTGTTCACATACACACACACACACACACACACAGACCATTTGCTAAAAACCACTTTTTTGGACTCAGGGGACCTCAAAACGGATATTTCCGGTGAAAACTCGATATCGAAAATTTTCACGATTACAATACTTCCTCTTACTAGGAGTAAGAGAAAGTAAAAAATAAAATAATAATGTAAATTATATTTAAATATTATTTCGTTCAGGCTGGCACTTAAGGTTCCAAAAACTTTATAATTTTAGAAAGTAAAAAGTGGAATTGGTCTCTACACACATATATGTTATATGTATAGTTTGTATACTTATATAAAATTTAATGAAATTCATCAGTGGTTAATGGAGAAAATTGCAGAAAACAGGAAAAACCTGTTCACTAAAAGCGCATTTCCGGTCAACTGTTTTTTTTTTCCAAACGCGGCAATTTAGCTACATATTTAATTCTAATAATACCTATTTAGATAAATAAATTGTATAATAAATTAAAAATAGCACTTTAGTGGGAAAAATTACTCCCACCACACCACCAAAAATCTGTTGAGTTATTTTCGAGATTATCTCAATAACAACCAAAACTGAAAAATCTAATTCAGCTAAGTGGTACTATTAGATCGACGTGATTTTAGCCAGAGTGTTATTTTCGCATTCTCTTGTAAACTACGTATCAAATTTCAGCTTTCTCTGATTTTTCTTTTTCCTTATTTATTAGGAAAATTTGACAAGTTGACAATATTTGTCCAGAAGAATATATATAAGAGAATACAATAGTTAAAGAAAAAAATAAAAAATAACAAAGAATAAAAAAATGAATAAAAAAAATTAACTTATGAAATATGATTAAAATGTCTGTCATGATGTCTGTCAAGCGATAAATGAAATATAAAAAAAAAAAAAAATATCATATTACACAACTAAGCATATTTCTGTTAGTTTATTTTTAAAACTGTGACTAAGTTTCCCCTGCTCTGGGTGTTTATGCACGTATATTTATCTGAATAACATAATCCACGATCGAAATAATACAAGTCGCACAGTTTCGCGTTTTGTTTACGTAATACAAGAGGTCACTACGAAGTTTACGTTTATAAACTCGGTCAACCGGAAGTACTTCTTCACTGAATTGAATTTTTTTTTTTTTTCAGTTCTTCATTTTTCTCTTGAAACAATTCAAGAATTTTCGATACTTTGGCATTTTTTGTAACAAATATCTTTGGAGTCTTTTTTTTACTTTCTCTTACTCCTAGTAAAAGGAAGTATTGTAATCGTGATAATTTTCAATATCGAGTATTCACCGGAAATATACGTTTTGTGATCTCCCCTGAGTCCAAAAAAAAAGAAGTGGTTTTTAGGAAATGGTCTGTGTGCGTTTGTGTATGTACGAGTGAACAGCATAGTTCAAAAACGAAAAATCGCAGAAAGTTTAAACTTGATATTGTTGCGTTAGCACTCGTTAGTAGTCAACATATTTCAACCGGAAGTACCACTTTACCCAATGATATTTGGACATTTTCGCAATTTTTTCCCGAAATTGGCTTCAACCATTTTTCTTTAAACATGGCATAACAACTACATATACAATGATCTACAATTATTTTTATTTGAAACATTTCTTTGGGAAAATGGATTTAAGGGCAATTTTGGGGGAAGGATGGGGTTTAGGTTTTCCTCTAAAGTGCTATTTCAGTTTATTACACGATTCTATTATCTAAATAATATTAATTAGAATTAGGGGCGGGTGTTGGTGTATTGGTTATGAGCATGGACTTGTAAGTGGGAGGACCCCAGTTCGAGTCCAGCGTATAACTAAATTTTATATTTGTTTAAAAAAATGTTAATAGTAAAGTAGGTGCTTCCGCCCCCGTCCACGACACCTAATTTGGTAGTTGGACGTTAAGCCCGCCTGAAAAAATAGGCATTACTTTACTTTACTTTAATTAGAATTAAATATGTTGTAGAAATTTCAGATCTTGAAGAAAATGAAGTATGACCGGAAGGACGTTTTTACTGAAGAAAAGTGTTTTTCAAAGTGTTATGCTATTTTTCTAAGACAGGTCTAACGATTTTCTTTAAACTAAGTATGTAAAACTACACATATAAGGGGAGCTGCAACTTTTATTTGAAACATTTCTCGGGGTAAACTCATTTAAGCGGGCTTTTTTTGGTGGAGCGGCGGGGTTATGTTTGCTTCTAAAGTGCAGTTTATTATATAATTCTACCATCTAGACAAAATTAATTTGGAAATAAATAGATTGCCGAAGTTCCAAGTTTCAAGAAAATTAGTAAACCGGAAGTGCACTTTTTCAATTTTTGCTATTTTCTCCATAAAAAAAACACCGACGAATTTCATTAAATTTTTGTATACTAACTAAAAATTTTTTTCAATTACAATTTTGAAAACTGGAGTAAGTGGAAGTTGTCAAATATCAGAATTTTTTTGTTTTGTTTTTACATTTCTGTGGACCCCTGATAGTTCATTTACCGGAAAAGAAGGACCTGGAATGATGGCTACTTTAAATTCTACCACTTACTTCCTGTGCTTATCTTAGAGCTGGGTTATTTTGGTGGTTAAAGTTCTCCTAGTTGTTTCGCTAATAAATAAAATTGGTCTTTGTGGTCCGTGTGCGTAACACAGCAACAAATTTAGATCTGTACTGTTTATTTGCTTACCTAACTAAGCACGCATTCATTCTCATTGTAGCAAATAGTAGCGTAGTACAAATACGTGGCTAAGTGTTTTCAAAATCTGAGAAACTGATTTGCCCACTTTGTGAAGAGCTATTAGAGCAATACGGTTTTCTTTGTCATCCTTAGAAAAAATTCATACTGACTAGCATGTAAACCTTTACTAACAAAGTACTACTCAGTGAAACTAACTAGATCCTTTGTATAAGTACTATATAAAAAGACTAGGTATATGATGGTATGAGAAATAATATTACAAACATTTCTACCGATTTTTTCAATAGTTCTTCTCTTAAAGCTAAGACGAAATGAAATGTTTAATAAACTTACGTTGTAATACATTTAATTCTCCGTAAACATGAATTTCATCCATAAACGGCACTACCATATTTACCAATTCGGGTTTTTGTGTGATTTTGGCACAAATAAATGACATATAAAAGTTCTATGATGTGTCCTTCCTATTCCTCATTAAAATGTTATCATTCCGCATGAATCTATTATAAAAAAGATTAATTAATTTTTTTTTTACCAAGGTGATTAAATGAATATATCCTTACTTAATTACCAGAATGAACCGGGTGATTTAATTAATGTCGTTAAAAAAATCAATGCATATTTCTACTAAATTGTTGACAAATATATATTTGAATGAATTTTTATATATATATATACATATTTTTTTTTGTGGTTAATCGACTTCAGTGATCATTAGCGTTGTAACAATTATTTTAACTTTACGATATGGCACTAATTTCCAGCAACAACCATCATAACTTCACTAGGAAGTAGTGAGGAGCCCTTTGGGAATTAAAATCAACAGTAATTATCCAACACGAAAACCATTGATGGGTGCGAGAACATCTGCTGTTTTTAAATGCCATCCCATTAATTTCTCATTCCTTTAGGGTTTGGTAATTGTGATATTGAAATTTTACACCCTCATTTTCACACTTTTTATCTGTAATTAAATTTGAAATATATACATATATATAAATAATTAGTGAATCAAAAGCGTTTAAATGGGGAGGGGTGAGGTTAGGTTTTTGTGATATTGACCCAAAAATCTGAGAAATTGATTTTAGTCTGTGGGGAGGGACCAAACTCTACAATATCCAAAGCCCCATAATGGCTAATATAGCTTACCCAAAGAAAATTCCAGATCCCTCTACCTCATCTAAGATTCACCGCAGTCCGAACAAATCGAACTATACCTTAATAGGAAATAGCCTAAGCTGTTCCCTTATTTCCTCACAAACCAAGCCAACTGTCATAAGGTGGATAAGTATTTCTTCCTCTATCATACACACACTACAAAAGGGATCTGGTATTAGCCGTAGAGGTGTCTACTTAAACCACAGTGCCCACTAAGGGTTCCAACCAGATGCCCCCCAGCAACATCTCACTACTAGCCCTGTCCGGACCTCACTCCCCAATGACCTTCTTAGACTGCCGAAAACTCTTATCTATAGGAATGAATACTGTGAAGTATCCATGAATGGTAGCTTTTTTAACAGATATGTGCCTAAAGATGCATCAACAGCAGGCGGCCCCTCGGGGCCCAATGAAAGGGAAAGGAACGCCTAATTTCGCAAAACTATACCTTGCATTGCAAGTTAGTTACACTGTTACACGAAAGCGTAAATTGTAAACTTTGTTTTTAACGGATAATGAATATTACTGCTAAATAAATATCTGTCGGTAGTATAATGTTTTATAACTCATACAATGCGCAGGAAATGTAACGAAGAAGGGCTCTTCTGTAAGGGCTTCTAACTTCCCATGTTGGTTAACATTGTATAGTTGGTAGAAGCAAACATTGTTACTGATGTTTACGATGTTGCTCTTGAGAGTAAAAAAAAAACAAAAAACTATTCAATGATGTCGCAATTTTGGTCAAATACTTCAAGTCGGTTTGATATTAGAAT
Source organism: Triatoma infestans (assembly GCA_011037195.1). Classification (NCBI taxonomy): domain Eukaryota; kingdom Metazoa; phylum Arthropoda; class Insecta; order Hemiptera; family Reduviidae; genus Triatoma; species Triatoma infestans. The sequence goes on along the minus strand of JAAEAF010004441.1, from coordinate 70,253 downwards.
TATAGGACTTACCTGCGCTTGTGATGGCATATTACATATCATTCGTAAAACATTTGGAGTTGCGTTCAAATCTCGAGATAATGCTACTGACACTATTCCCACGTAAGACAGTCAATTGTCTGGGGAACAAGTACCGGCAAAGCTTTTCCAACCACAAGAGTTCATACTCAAGAAGATGTCTAGAGTTGATAGAACAGAATTCTATCACGAGACTATCTAGCTCACATTTTCCCAGCCGACATTACAACTGCCTGAATCAATGCTCTTGCCATGTCTTTATATCCCATCATTGGCTCTATTCTTATAATTCTGTATCTATATATTAATTAATGATTTTTTTTACAATTCCAAACAACACGGGAGGGTTTTATTTGGACCTGAACACCGGCGCTGAGAGAATTTACTTGGTTATACATTTCTATTTTTAACACCAGAACCAAGTATCACAACAATATTTTCAGAATTAAATATACAATATGCAATATTTATTATTGTAATATTAGAATTTAAGTAAACAAGAAAATATAATACAAAACAAATATTGTAGTTAAAACTCAAAAATAAACAGTTCTAATAATATACAATAAACTAAGCACTAAAAATTATTAAAATAAGTACAAAAACAATGTACTAACAAACAAGATAATATAAAATAAACTATATAAGATTTTAATGATAAAAATAACAATAGAATATTAATAATTACTACTGTTATTATTCAACAAATAAAGTATTACATAACTATTATTAATTATTTATATGCTTGCATAATAATTTACATTTGCCATATTAATCAGTATTTTATTTGAGTATTTAATACGATATTAAGGGAGGAGATTAGCTCAGTGGTAGCGCGTTGGACTAGCAACAAGGAGATCGCAGGTTCGAATCCAGCCGTGCTACTTCTTAGATTTTCACTTCCTAGGAACTTCTACAGCACACTGTCCGGAGGCCGACAGTGCACTGAAAAGGCTTCCATAGATGTTGACGCGCCTTAAATTAAAAAAAAAAAATCTATATTACTCGGTATATAATAAATTGTTAATATAAAATATTAACTGTGTAATCTTCCAATATGAATTGTGTTTATTCAGAAATACAATCGCTGAAAGGTATCGAAGAAAGCTGATCTTCTATCAGCTTCCTAAGTCTTGAAGGCCATATATTGGTCACTTATCGAATTTAATGTAGGTCAAGCCCTTTTTTTGTAACGGGCCCAACAGTACCATAGGTGATCCCAAGACTGACTTGTTTTACGACCATACAGGTTGTAAGATCTAAGTGGAGATAAGTAGGTAATGAGATCCGAATCATTAAAGATTCATAGGATCCGAAGAGTGGTGAAACACAAAAATGAGACAATCTAGTTACTCGCTACCTAGGCCACACTAGGGTAGACTCCATATATACAGCCGAGCTAGCCTTACAAGACACAGTTTTTATAACAGTTTACGACCAGTTAACAACGAGTCAGCAACCTACTACCTTCTCATCGTTCAGCCAGTCTGTCTCTATAGGTATATATCTCTCGCTACCTAACTTCTATTGTAAATTTCTTTCAGTTTGTGTGTTATATTCATTATACAGTGTTCAGCATACCATCTAGTTTATTTCTCTAGAATCCATTCTCTTCAATACTTTCTCCCTTCTCACATCCATTATAAGTAAATGGATTTATTTAAGATGGATAAAAAAAAAAACCTATGGCGTATGGGGTAAGCACGCCGCAGTTTTCACGCCGTTTAGTTCCAGCCTTCGCTACCTGGGACGCTACTAACTGTTGCTTCCCACTTTTTATCGCGATGCTGGGTCAACACCAACTTTGCCCTCACCGGGAATCGAACCCTGAATTCTTGCACGAAAGGCGAGTGCGCTAGCACTACACCAGCGTTAGACGACCAGAATGGAAAGAATTTTGTTATCAGGGTCCTCTCTCTCCTATTGCTGCCATTGAGCTTGCCAGCGTTTCCTGCTTTCTTGCTCGGACTGCTGAAGCTTTCTTGCCAGATACAGCTTCTAGGCACGATGTATTCTGCCTGAAAGGTGTCATAACCTAATTGCCAAAATGAGATTTTATTCCAGATATACCAAAATTCCAATTTTCCTTTTTTTGAAGCAACATAATTTCTTACCAGTAAGATGGGATTTAACATTTCTTTTGGGTGTTTTTTGTTTTTGTTTTTTAATCAAGTCTAATAAACTTGACTGTCTATTTTAATGACTGCTCACTTGGACGTGCACACCGTGATGATCTTTCCCCCAGTCAATTCAGGGCCTGGGTTATTGAAATTATCTCTGCTTGGTTGTTTGAACCATTAGTCAGCCAGTTTGATTTTGATGGAACTCTATTCATTACTATCTTTACTGAATATAACTAGACGCCGCTTCTATCCGGTCACCAAGCTTAATTCTCTATCATTGCGATATATCTATCTACTTTATATAGGAGGTTTACAATAGTTATTTTTTTTAATTGTTTTTTATCTTCAGTTAAATGGGTGTTAATTGCTTATTATAGGAATGTAATTGCTATTGTAGGAAGTGGAAAATGAAGCATATTATACTGATGTTGCCGTAAAATTGGGCAGGCTAAGTAAAAATTATCAAATTCAAAGGCATTTAAATATATCGCCAATATGGAAAAAAAAAAAAATTTTATTTATTTAGTCATAATACACAATTTATAATATAGTGGATTTTATTATATACTATCGCAGTTATGGTGAACAAAGAGAGTTTGCCACAAGCAAATAGATGGTGGAAGTTTAGATTTTGCAATAAACTGGAATGAGTAACATATTCTAACATGGTATGGCTGGCTACATGGAAACTGAATACCCTCACAGTCTCTCTCTTATTCAGTATACAACGACGTGGTCTCCAGTAGTACCAGCACCAACAGCTGCATAAATACAACACGTTAACCTACCGGCCGCGTTATGCAGTATAATTCAGTGGGTTATGTTTACGACATAACATTGCTACATGCAGCATTACGCTTTCATACTTGCTCCCATATCTATTTATATACACACTACACAACATACATTAAATCTTACTTAATAACTATATTAATCATAAATAGATAAATAATTGTATTATGTATGACCACAGTTACAGTACATGAACGTCTTTTTCTTCAGTCTTTGGCAAAGTGATTGCTTTATCGTAACTTTTATATTGAATATTTATATTTAATTAAACTGAACTGCTAATATTTATTCCTCTTTATAGCTGTAAAAGAATGTAAGGCGATAGTGCCAAATTTTGAAAATTGAGTTCTTTTTCTGAAATATATCTTTGATGTCCCTTAAATTTGAAACAGCCTTGAGACAACAAATCACAATCTAATATAGAAAGGTTTGAATTAAAACGGAAATGCATTTTTATTTTAACGATTTTTCAATTAAACCTTTTTATATATTAATCGCAAAAAAGAGGCCTAGCCTATTTTATTTGAACAAAAAAAAAAAAAATCTAAGAAAATTGATTGTTTGGAGAGTTGTGAAGAAACTGCGACGTAAACTTCCGTGTATAACTGCCGTTTCATTGGTATAATGAAAGCTTCTTTATTTAAAAAACAAAAAACAATAGAAAGTCTAAAGTTTTCTGGTGCTTTTCTGTACTATTAAAGTTTCGATTATGAATATCGAAAATCACATTTTGATCGAATAAAACCAATATTACTTTAAAGGTTAGCTAAAGGCTCTCGCCTATCTAAAGGCGTGTCTCACTTCTGCCATTTCTTGCTGATATTTAATTCGTTGTTCCAAATTTTTTATTAATAAGCAGGAGCACTCAAAAATGTAAATCTATCATTATTATTATTATTTGTCTATGGGGAGGGACCAAACCCTACGCTATCCAAAGCCTCACTGGGGCCATATAGCTACCCCAAGAAAAACAACAACAAACCGGGTCTAGAACAAAAATCCAGACCCGGATCTAATCCATCTAAGATTCACCGCAGTCCGAATAAATCGGACAATAATCTTAAGCGGAAATAGCCTAAGCTCTTCCACAGACATCCTATTCCGACCAAACTTCCTGAATCTAATTTCCTCACAACCCAGGCAATCAGTTCATAAGATGGATGGGTGTTTCCTCCTCTGTCTCACAGACTCTACAAAATGGATCCAGCATGAGCCCCATCATGTAGAGATGTCTCCTTAAACCACAATGTACAGTAAGAGATCCAATCAGATGCCTGAGAAAGTTCCGTGAAAAAAACACAGCAACGTCTCACTAATGGCCTTGTCCGGACTCCCGATAAACACTTTGGACTGCCGAAAACCAACTCGGCTCATCCATAAGGATGAATGCTGTGAAGCTGCCCATGTCTAGAAGCCTGACAGACATGTGCCAGAAGACACGCCAACAGCAGGCTCGGGACCAATGAAAGGAAGAGAGGCGCCTAATTTGGCAAACCTATCCACTTCCTCATTCCCAAAAATTCCCATGTGACCTGTGCCCCAGACTAGAAGCACATCCTTCAGAGAAGAAAGCTCTTCCAGTCTTTTAGAACATTCTAACACCAACCTAGAATAAATCTATCATTAAAAAAAGGACCAAAAAAAAAGAAATTACAAAGACGAAATATAAAATTCGTTGTGGTGGTCTTTTGTAATTGTTGCAGTTCCATCGTACTTGCCAGAATTGTGTGATTTTTTTTTTAATTTGACTTCCTTACAAATTGGCAAAACAAATAGTAAGCCTACTGTAGTGGAATCAATTGTCGTGATTCCTGAGGTATGAAGTTAGATGTCTTGAAGAGGGATTTAATAGGCGGAAGTTAGTTTATAGATTTTAGACTCGAAATACTAAACACTGATTTTACAAAAATAGATTATATTTTTACAATAATTTGAATGAGCGAGATGGTAACTACAATTAATATGAATTGATAAAAATAAATAAATAATTTTAAAAGTTAAATAACAAATAATTTAAATGATTAAAATAAATAACTAATATGCACAACTATGAAATAATTATAAGTTTAACCTTGTATAGGGACGCGCTCTGAACTCAAGTATAACTGCTGATGTAATAATAATACTGATATACTGATGTTACTGGTGTACTAATAATGATCGATGAATGATGAATGATCCCCTCCTCCAGTGGGGCGAAGTTTATATTAGTATTACTCACACACTGTCAGGTGTGTAAGTAATTCTCACACTAAGACATCTCTCGTAGCGTGCGACCTTGGTTACCTCGGTGACCAGTGATTTAGGTCAGTGGCCAGATTTGGTCGCCCATCGGTGATTTTCAAAGTCCGGTAGCCTTGAATCGGCCAGGTGGCTTCTGTTCAATAAAAAAGGGTTTTTATCGGTGCTTGTCTTTGATACCCTTGTATTGTAAAAGGCAGCGGCCGGCTGAGGCCACTAGTTATAAATTAGTCTTTCTTTATGTTATATTTTGTGAAGGTAGCGGCTGGCTGGAACCGCTTGACATTGCTTTGACATTGCTATGTCATTACACTACAATATACGAATTCGTGGAAACCAATTTATCCTACAATGTGTTTCTTTTTGGAGAATAAATTAACAATCTTGAATTTAAAAAAAATTAAATAAACTTACTGATGTAATCTGACTGAAAAAAAAAAATCTGGTACGAACCTTTCAAACGGGTTTCTCTTACTCCTTTTAATACAATTATTATCAATAAAATGTTAAATTTTCTCTCAACCCAAATTTTACATATTAAAATAGAGAAGCCTAACAATCTTGGCAGGTTGCGAAGTGATGATTAATATAGTACGACCCAATAGAGCGTTCTAAAAATACTGAACCAACTATATATAAAATTTTGAAATTAATGCCTAATTCCGCTATAACTATCCAGAAAATTTTTTTCTAAAAAAGTGTACAAGTAAAAGTGATAGGTATTTATATATGTAGATTAGTATACTAAGTTTAAAGAAATTCGTTGCAACCGTTTTTGAAAAAATATAAAAATCAGAAAAAAAAGAAAATTCAGTAAGGTCATACTTTCGGTTAACTGAATTTCTTTACATTAAGAATTCCATCAATGCTTCTAATGTGTATTAGTGTTACGTAGTGGTAAAACCATATACTGAAGTTGTATAAGAACCTAAAGACACTTGTGTAAGAAAGTCAAATTTAGAGGAAATCATTACGCTACTGTTTCCCCCCATCCAACCCCTAAATAATCAATTTTCCTGAGAAAATGCGGGTTCATAGAAATATTGTACTTGTTTAACTTTCTGTCATAGACTACGCTAGTGTTAGCCTACTTCTTATTTCTACTGCAGGATAGCGCATCTGACTGCGGCCTAAGCGACTCCAAAGCTCGACATCATTTGGTAGCGCCATGGTTTTTAAGCAAAATGCTCCGCAAAATTTGTTAATAGATTTTCATATAAATAAGGGTCGTTTTTGTCAATGTGAACCAGTTTGAAGCCCGTATTCAACAAGTAAACAAGTCAATAATTCTTGAGGCAATCTTTAAATAAAAAAAACTTCAAAATCCTAAAATTAGGTGTATTGTATAATTGCCAAAGTGTATTAATACAAAGAAGTGTTTTTCAGTCAAAGCAGTCTCCAGCAGTCCTTAGTGTATTGTAATGACATGGCAGGGTCATAGCAATGTCAAACCTTCACAACACATAACAAAGAAAGAATAATTTGTAACTACTGGCCTAGCCGGCTGCTGTCTTCAAGACAAGGCCGCGGCCAAACAAACAAAACCAACGGTTAATACTTTACATCAAAGCAAGCAACCGCTAAGGCTGGCCACTGACCTAAATCACTGGTCACTGAAATAACCAAGGTCGCACAAGGTCGCACACTAGGACTGATGTCTTGGTGTGAGTGTTGCTAACACTAATATATAAATCGCCCCATTGGAAGAGGGGATGATTAGACTTCAGTACGTCTTCAAGATGATTATACGAGCAGCAGTTTCCGCGTCCCTATACAGTTTTTATTTATACTTATTTCCTTAGTTGTGCATCTTAGTTCATTTATTTTAATCATTCTAAATTATTAGTTATTTATCTCCTATTTTATTTCTAAGTATTTCTTGTTAATAGTTACCATTACTCACGTTTAAATTATTGTTCAAATACAGTCTATTTTTATAAATTCCGTATTAATACTTCGAGCACTAACTTCCGAAAATCTCTAAACTAACTTCCGCCTCTTCAAGACATCTACATACCTCAGGAATCACAATAAACGATTCCACTACAGTATCAATATCTAGTCTTTACTAAAGATCAACTTACAAAGTAAATGGTTAAAGTAACATTATCTAACTAACATTGTTTCTTTCTACAATCAACATAGATGGTTAAAAACTGGGAGGTGGTTGATTAGTAAATTTTGCCCTACTAGTCGACGATCTCATGCAGTTTACACGATATCCTAAATATGGGCGAACGCTCAAACAAATAGTAGTCGATGACGACAAAATAAAGCTCAATTCAATCATTTGAATACTATTGAGCTGGATCTATTAAGAACCCTAAAAACATCTGGAGTGTAAGTTCATGGGATTTTCTATTAAGGCTGTTAATAAAAAAAAAATCTGGTGTGAAACACTCACACAACTGTCTCTAAATCCAGTTTTCAAAATTGTAATTGACAAATATTACAGTTAGTATACCAAATTTCATGAAATTCGGTCGAAAAGTGAAAAAACTGTTCAGTAAAAGTGCACTTCCTGCTTACCAATTTTCTTGTTTACCTATTTCCGGTTTACCTGTTTATTTCTAATTAATTTTTTTTTTTTGATGGTAGAATTGTATAATCAACTATGATAGCATTTTAGAGAAAAATATATCCCCATTCCTCCCACAAAAAGCCCCATTAAATGACTTTACAAGGAGAAATATGTCAGATAAAAGTTGTAGCTCTATATGTGTGTAGTTCACATTACTAGTTTAAAGAAAATCTTTGTAGCTGTTTTCAAGAAAATACCAAAAAAACTGAAAAATACATTTCAATAAAAACGCACTTCCCGTCATCCGATTTTTTTTTCAAACTCAGAATTTCAACAACATATTTAATACTAATTAATATTATTTAGATGACAGAATTGTGCAATAAACTGAAATGACACTTTAAAGGAAAACACTTAAACACCGCCTCTCCACCAAAAAAAGTGTTCTCAAATGAATTTTCCAAGAGAAATGTTTTAAAGAGTAACAGTTGTAGCTCTCTGTATAGTGTAGTTGATATATATACTAAGTTTGAAGAAAATTATCAGAATAATTTTTGAGATAATCTCAAAAAAGTAAAAAAAAAAAGCCGCTTAGTAAAGTGTACTTCCGTTTGAAGAATTTTGCTGGTTTTGCTGGTATCAAGCTTGAAGTTTCTACGTTTTTTTTTTTCGTTTTTGAGCTATGCTGTTCACATACACAACACACTCACACAGAAACCATTTGCTAAAAAAATCACTTTTTTGACTTAAGGGACTTCAAAAACGGATATTTCCGGTGAAAGCTCGATATCGAAAATTTGACAAGATTACAATACTTCCTCTTACTAGGAGTAAGAGAAAATTAGACGATATATAAATTGCAAAATCTTCTTTAATCTTCAAACCCCACTCAAGTCAAACAGATCATTAACAACCTTCCTAAAAATAAGAGCCCAGGATACGATCTAATAACAGCCCAAGTTCTTCACCAACTACCTAAAAAAGCTATAGTCTTCCTCACTACCATATATAATTCAATACTACGAACTACTTATTATCCCATTCTTTGGAAATTCTCTAATATTAAAATGATACCTAAACTCAAAAAGCCAACTCATCAGCCTTCTTCCTACCGTCCTATTAGCCTCCTTCCGATCCTAGGGAAAATATTTGAGAAACTCCTTCTTTCGCGTCTTCTAGAAATTGTAGAGACTCTGAAAGTACTACCAAACCACCAATTTGGTTTCCGCAGCCGCCACTCTACAATACAGCAGGCTCACCGAGTAATAGACACCATCGCCACTTCACTTGAACGCAAGGAGTTTTGTGCTGGAGTGTTTTTAGACATTTCACAGGCCTTCGATCGTGTATGGCACGTAGGTCTTCTATTAAAACTCAGGCGAATTCTACCTAGCACTTATTACCTCATTCTCAAATCCTATCTTTCCGAACGCTTCTTCCAGATAATTGAAGGCACTTCCGAATCCTCTATACATCCTATTCTTGCTGGAGTACCTCAAGGCAGTGTCTTAGCCCCACTACTTTATTCAATCTACACATCCGACTTACCTACACTTCCCTCTACTTCTATATACACCTTTGCTGACGACACTGCAATTCTCTCCACACACAATGATCCCACGCTCTCTGTCCGCTCTCTACAATCACATCTAAATTCACTAGAACCTTGGCTGCAAAAATGGCGAATAAAAATTAATCCACATAAATCAAAATACATAGTCTTTACACTGAAACGGAAAACTCTTGCCCCTGTCTACTTACATAATTCTCCTATTCCTTCAGCCGACCATGTGCGGTACCTGGGACTATACCTCGACAAGAGACTCACGTGGAATCCTCACACACGACTTAAACGAATAGAATTAAACAAAAGATATAAGCTTCTAGCCAGACTACTTGATCACCGGTCAAAACTAACACTTCATAATAAAAGACGACTGTATCTATCCCTCCTAGCACCTATATGGACCTACGGACTTGAACTTTACGGTTCAGCTAATCGATTACAAACTCTTCAATCTAAAATCCTCCGCCGCATTGTAAACGCTCCATTCTATGTCAGTAACCTAACAATACATAAAGATCTCAAAATTCCTTTTATATCCGAACTTACTAAAACACGTTACAATAGATTTCACAAAAATTTATCAAAACACTCCCTAATCGATTAGCAGCTAACTTATCCTCAACCACACTTCCTTCCAACCCCCGAAGGCGACTGAGGCGTCGTTGGCCTCGCGATCACCTTGTGTGACTAATGGAGATCATCACTGGATGATCACCATTCAAGCCACTCACGCCATTTACCACCCTTACCGTATTTACTTACCATAGTACAGTTGTAAATGACAAATAAAAAGAAAAAAAAAATCTTCAAATTTTACTCATGTATCCTAACGTGCAGGGGGCGGGGCAAATACCTAGTTAGCAGGGTGAATTGAATAATTACATCATTACGTTTCAGAAAAGATCGCTAATAATGTTGAACACCCACAAATATTACAGATTCCTCATCAGTCCTTATAATGTTTTTTAGATAAATCAGAATAAGATTTTTTTAAATAACATTTTAAATTAATCATCATATTTTTTATAAAAAAAAAATAGTTAATATACCAGCAAAATTAGAATTAACATTTTTATTATTTTCTTTTATAGGTTAGTGTTTAATAATATATATATATAATATAAAAAAAGGTGTCTTCAGTTGAAAAGATAGGAATACAAAGCTTAATTTTTTATTTTTTTATTTTTTTTTTGTATCGTCCATCCTTCACTCATTTGGAACAAAGGATTCCCTTGGATACAATGAAACTTTTAAATTTTTCTTTGTCTAATTATAAGAGTTGTGTTTTTTTTTCTTTTTTTTTTGTGGCTAAGTCCAAGCTGTGACCTTAATTTTTAGAAAATATATTTCTTTGTTACCCAGCCTTTCTCGTGGTACTGGTTTTTCTTCATCTGTTCTTTAAACAGATGTTAGTTGAAATTTATTTCTTCTTTTTTTTTACAGCACAATTTACTGAATAGTTAATGTGCGTAGAATTTTTTTTTTTTTTTAAATTATCCTAAACAGTTTTCTTATGATTTATTGCTTATAATTTTAACAGAAGAAAATTTTGTTAGCAATATTAAAAAGATATAAATTAACCAAAATTTTTCAAGCATAAATCTTTTTGTTCAGTTTTGCAAGAGGTGGGGTAACAGGAAATAACAATTTAATTCAAATTACTTTAAAGCATCAAATTTGATAGAATCTCTGTCAAAAATTACGGATATTTCTATAAAAATGTAACAAATTCGTATATACGAGGCATGTCCAGTAAGTAAGTGTACTAAAGCTCTCACGGCCGGAGGGATTTTGTTTTCGACATGTTGGCTACACTGTCGTGTAGCCTGATTCCTCCCCTCCGCAACGAGACCGGTTCGAGGTCAGTACGTTGAGAACTGTCGACGCGACAATACGTTTCGTGAAAAATGTCAATCCAATCTCCCGCCAAGTGTGAAATACGCGGCGTCATCCGTTATCTCGTTTGGAAGGGAAAAACTCCGGTTGAGGTTTATAATGAGGTAAAAACTGCATATGGTGATAAAGCTATGAATCGTCCGAGTGTGTTCAAGTGGTGTCGCGAGTTTAAAAAACGGCCGTACGTCTGTACACGATGATCAGAGGAGCGGAAGACCTTCAATTGTGACTGACGAAATAGTGAAAAAATCGAAAATGCGCTCCAGATTGACTGTGGATGAACTTTCTGCGATGTTTCCGCAAATCTCCAGATGTCTGCTACATGAAACCATCACAGAAACCCTCGGATATCGGAAACTGTCCGACCCGCGAGGTAGGTCCCAAAACAGCTGGTAGACCAACACAAGTTGAATCGAGTGGAGGCCGGGCAAGAGTTTGTGAGACGCTACAAACTCCATGGAGATGAATTTCTCCGCTCTATCATTACTGGAGATGAAACTTGGGTTGCACACTACACACCTGAAACCAAAAGGCAGTCTCAACAGTGGCGTCACACCTCTTCACCCTCCGCCAAAAAGTTCAAAATCACAATTTCAGCCAAGAAAATCATGGCATCCGTGTTTTGGGACTGTCAAGGCATAATTTTAATTGAATATATGCCTCAAGGGGAGACCATCAACTCTGCAAGATACTGTGAGACCCTAAAAAAATTGCGGAGGGCGATTCAGAACAAAAGGAGAGGCATGCTGACAAAGGGAGTCTGCCTGCTGCACGACAATGCCAGACCACACACTGCTTGCCTCGTTTAAATGGGATGTCCTGAACCATCCCGCGCATTCCCCTGACCTAACACCTTCAGATTACTATCTCTTTACCTCCCTGAAGCTGCACATGGGTGGAAAAAGGTTTTCAACCGACGAGGAGGTGAAGGGGAGAGGTGGAGAAGTGGACGAAGGGGTTGGCGGGAAACTACTTCGAGGAAGGCATCACAAAATTAATACCCCGGTTCACCACCTGCATTGAGAGGAATGGTGACTATGTCGAAAAATAGCTTACATATGTACTAATGTAACCAGGTTATTTTTTTGTTCAAATAAAAATTTTTGTAACCTACAAAAATTCAGTACACTTACTTACTGGATATGCCTCGTAATTTGACAACTTTTTGAAGCATAAAGTAAGCAAGCATTAATTAATTAGCTTATTATTATATAATCTTATCTAGTGAATGCATCTCTTCTAGTAACAAGGGCATCCTTCTCTGCACATTTAGATATTTAGATTTGAATAGAATACAGAAAGAGGGACTCACAATCGCTGCGATCCAAATTAACTTGCCTTAACCGCTGGCTCAGAAACTTCTTGAAAACCGCTCATCTGTTTAAGTCGTGCCGCTGGACGATTCATCGCCCGGTTGCAGGAATCTCGCTCATGCCAGACCCTCGGAATCACAGAGGACATAGAGCAGGGTCTCTTCCTCAGCAAAGTCTACGCCTCATATTCTTCCTCAGTGTACAGTGCACCGATTAACAAATGCACTATAATCTTTAAAGCTACGCGTCCCGGGTTTAGCAGATCTGTCGTAAACTTCTATGAGTACTTCCTAATCGCTTGCCTTTAGCCAGTGGTATTTTTCTGCTCTTCTATACTGCGAACCCAGGACATAAGAATAGAATAGAAGCGTGGGGGGGGGAGCCTCATTCCACTGCGACCTACAAGTCGAGTTCTATTGTGGATTCCCTTAAGTTACAGAACAGCCCCCAGCTTTGCCCTCCTAATCATTCCTAGCAAAGCTGAGAGCGGCTCCGTCATGAAGCTTTCAGCTTCGGGATTGCCCGTCCCCAATTGAAGAAACCTAATCCTCGCCAGGCCGGCGCACTCACAAAGGATGTGCGCCGGGGTCTCCTCCTCTACCTTGCAGAATCGGCATACCGCACTATCCGCAAGTTGTAGGTGGTGCATGTGTCTGTTCAGCCTACAATGCCCTGTTAGTAGACCCACAATTAACCTTATATCCTTTCGTGTCTGGCTCAGGAGGTCTCTGGTAAATTTAGGCAAATGTCTTTTGATAAAGAGCTTTGCCTGCCTCTGTCCTGGTGTTCCCTCCTACCAACGCAGACGTTGTTCTTCTACCCAACCCCTGATAGAAGTTTGAATGAGGCTTCTGGACAAGCCGCAGAAGGGTTCGGGGCCTATAAAGGTATCCTGCGATCCCTCATTGCCCAGGAACCCCGCATGTCCCGTCACCCAGGCGAGTGTCAGTTTGTTCCGTGTACCCACCTCGGTAAGGGCAAGAAGGCAGTCCCCATACCAGTCTTGAGGCCACATGGTGTGAGGAAAGTGCCTTCAGGGCTGCCTGACTGTTGGAGTATATGGCCGCTCTTCTACCCAGTATCCTTTGCCTTATAATCTCCCTAGCGCAGAGTTGTAACGCCACGACTTCAGCCTGAAAGACCGTGGCATACTTCCCTAGGCCTTAATGTTAACTTTAGGCCTGCCCCCATTTAATTCACTATGGACGACGACAAAATAAAGCTCACTTCAATCATTTGAATACCATTAAGCTGATCTATTAAATGGCTAAAAAAAAATCTGGTGTGAAATACTCACACAACCTTCTCTTAATCCAGTTATTTTCGAAATTGTATTTGACAAATTTTATAGTTAGTGTACCAAATTTGATGAAATTGTCGGAGTTGGTTTAACTGAAGAAAATACTGTTCAGTAAAAATTCACTTCCGGTTTACTAATTTTCTTGAAATTCGGAATATTGACCATCTATTTATTTCTAATTAATTTTGTTTGCATGTTAGAATCGTACATAATCAACTGAAAGAGCTTTCTTCTCTGAAGGATGTGCTTCTAGTCTGGGTACCAGGTCACGTGAAAATTATTGGGAATGAGGAGGTGGATAGGTTTGCCAAAAGGAAGCCTCCAAGTAGATTTAATTCGGTGATTAATTGAATACCATTCTAACAAGCTTAGAATTAACCTGACAGACTTGATTGCATTTTTAAAATCTACCTGGTACATGTAGGGGTAGTGAACCCCCACCATTCATCCACTCTAGCGGAGAGAAACAGCCCCTCTCGCAAGAGAGGAGAGGCTCGGCCAGTAGATGTTAGGGGTAGTGAACCCCCCCACTCATCCACTCTAGCGGAGAGAAACAGCCCCTCTCGCAAAGAGAGGAGAGGCTCGGCCAGTATATATATATGAGAGATAGGCAATGAATCATCATTCAGATAGAATTCTGCTGATTTACACATCAGTTTAACATCGCTCCGTTCATATCTTCTTAGCCACGTCAGTCTGTCAGTTCAGTTCAGTTCAGTTAGTGTAAAGTCCTTGGCAGTCAGTCATATACATCAAATATATATCTTACCTTTCAATCAGAAACGGCTGGGTTTCGATAGCGCTGCCACCAATTGTAAGGGTGTTGTGAGGAGATGTAGATTGTTGCTTGATGAGTGATAAATAACACCTTAAGATTTGGTTTAAGATATATATTTGATATATATGTATATGTCTGACTGCCAAGGACTTTACACTAACTGAACTGAACTGAACTGACAGACTGACGTGGCTAAGAAGATATGAACGGAGCGATGTTAAACTGATGTGTAAATCAACAGAATTCTATCTGAATGATGTCTCATTGCCTATCTCTCATATATATATATACTGGCCGAGCCTCTCCTCTCTTTGCGAGAGGGGCTGTTTCTCTCCGCTAGAGTGGATGAGTGGTGGGGGTTCACTACCCCTACAGTACAGTATGTTATTTGCCAAAAACTCCGCTTGTAATACATGTCAAGGACCATTCAGATATGAATTTCAAGTTTGTGGCTATACATTCCGGTTCCGAATCCTCCCAATCTTAGTACCGTCGGTATACGAATCACCACATATAGTGTCCACGGATTCATTCTGATCTATCTGCACCCAACAAAATGAATGATCCTTTGTGCTTTTCCGATATACCTTCTACAAGCCTTGTTGAAGAATTTTAGGGCATTACAGGAGCAGAGTTGGGAAAAACAAATTTCCTTTATACTAAATTTGTAATCAAAACCTTCTTACTACTACACGTTCATTATCGACTGTTGAAAGCTTTCGTTATAATGGAATTAAATATGAAAACATTCAGTTCGGTATTGTGAAAATATTGTGAATGACTCACACGAGGAATCTTAATACTAGAAATCTCGATTTCTATGCAATACTATTCTATTAGGTCATAAAATAAACAATTAAAAACTTCGCTTGTTATTCTGATATTATGATTAATATTTTAATTAATAAAGTTACATCTAGGAACCAATTATATATTGAAATCAATAATATACTAAGTTAATCTATTTAATCACTTCAGTTAATTAAAAAACATAAACAAGTAAAGGACTAAAATTAATTTTGTCAATAAATTAAAGAAATTATTAGTGAAATTGTCAAGCCTAATAAATTATTGATTCATATTTACGTCTACTCCTAAAAGAATGTAATAAATAAATAATAATAATGTGCAGTAGTTACACGAAAAATTTATAAATAAATTGTTTCCAAAATTAACTATAATGTTTCTATAAAAAATGTACAAATACACACAAATAAATGATATTATTCGTCTTTTATATAAACGTATATAGTACAATCCAGCAGGTCCACACCAGGTTTACGTATATAGTCCTTTTTCAACTTCTCTCAAGTCGTCTGTTTTTTCCTAGTGCTTTGTCACAGTCCGACCTAAACTTTTTTTTCTTATTCTTTATCGATAGGATACTAATCAATCAGCAGTTTTGTCCACTTGTCTCACTCCAATCGCAATATGTTACCAGTCTAGTTTCACTTTTTCAACTGCAAATCGATCGATTTTATTTGACCTCCTTTACATTCGAAAAAAATTAATTTTAGTTAGCCTGCTGTGAATTTGTGGCGTTCAGTTTCAAATATTGTTGAATTGTTCGTGTTATTGCGTATTCAATATAATCAGTACTGATCTTTTAGGCGTTTTCCGCAGGCGTTTTAATGAAAAACAGTTTTGAACTTTGGTTTGGGATATGAACCAATTCTTCAGCCTTATAAATTTGTTATTTTTTTATGCATTATTATTATTATTATTAATTGTCTGTGGGGAGGGAAACCTTACGCTATCCAAAGCCTCACTGGGCCCATATAGCAACCCGAAGAAAAACAACCACGTGCCGGATCTATAACAAACATCCAGACCCGGATCTAATCCATCTAAGATTCACCGCAGTCCGAATAAATCGGACAATAACCTTAAACGGAAATAGCCTAAGCTCTTACACAGACATCCTATTCCGACCAAAGGTCCTGAACCTAATTTCTTCACAACCCAGGCAGTTAGTCATAAGATGGATGGATGTTTCCTCCTATGTCTCACAGACTCTACAAAATGGATCCGGCATGAGCCCCTATTACGTAGAGATGTCTCCTTAAACCACTATGTCCAGTAAGGGATCCAATCAGATGCCTGAAAGAGCTCCGTGAAAGACCCAGCAACGTCTTACTAATAGCCCTGTCCCGACCTCCGATAAGCATTTTAGACTGCCGACAATCAACTGTGCTCATCCATAAGGATGAATGCTGTGAAGCTGTCCATGACTGGAAGCCTGAACTGCCAACAGCAGGCTCGGGACCAATGAAAGGGAGAGAGGCGCCTAATTTGGCAAACGTATCCACCCCTCTTGATTCCCAAAAATCCCCATATGAACTTGGAAGTGAAGGCACATGAACTCATCCCCTTCAGCTGTCCAATTTTGGTATATATACCGCTTAGGCGGTACATATAGTAAAACTGGAACGATACCAATGAACGTTATTAACGTATTCTTATGATATTAGGCCAACGATTTCCAAGTCGATCTTAGCATGTTTTTAAATTATATTTTCTTTTTAGCAACAAATATAGAAAAAACTGTACGTTTCGCCAATTTGCTTGCCATTTTCAAGAGTATTATTTAACATGGTTTCACAAAATATTGTTGTTTGAAGTCCTTTATTCATCTCTTCATTTCACGTTTGGGAGGCTTGGGCTAGCTCTGCCATCTTGTATTTTATGATTTTCCGATATAGCCTGATTTCAATTTGTATTTTGAAAAGTTCTAGGAAGAATTTAGCCAACATTTAGAATTTACCGAAACGTCGAGTTTTTTCCTATATTTGTTGCTAAAAAAAAAAGAATGTAATCTAAAAACATGCAATAAAGGAATAACAAATTTATAAGGCTGAACAATTAGTTCATAATCTTTTCTAAATTCTTCCTAGAATTTCAAATCAGCCTATATGAAAAATCTGGTGTGAAACACTCACACAACTTTCTCTTACTCCAGTTCTCAAAATTATAATTGACAAATTTTATAGTTTGTGCACAAAATTTAACGAAATTCTTGGAAAACTGAAAAACTGTTCAGTAAAAGCACACTTCGGGTTTACTAATTTTCTTGAAACTCGGAATTTTAGCAATCTATTTATTTCTAATTAATTTTGTTTGTATGATAGAATTGTATAATCAACTATGATAGCAGTTTAGAGGAAGCTGTAAACCCACCCCTCCCCTAAAACTGCCCTTAAATGAATTTTCCCAGAGAAATGTTATAAATAAATTATGTAGATCATTGCATGTTTAGTTTACATTAAAAGTTTCAAGAAATTCGGCGGAGCCATTTTTCAGAAAATCGCGAAAAAGTGAAAAAATCATTTAGTAAAGTGGTAAAGTAAACGCATTTCCGGTTATCTGATTTTTTTCCAACTCGGAATTTCAACAACATATTCAATTCTAATTAATATTATTTAGATGGCACAATTGTCTAATAAACTGAAGCACTTTAGATAAAACCTAACCCCACCCCTCCCGCCATTATTGCCGTTAAATGAATTTTCCCGGAGAAATGTTTCAAATAAAAGTTGTACTTGTTAGTATGCCTAGTTGATATTACAAATGTTTGAAGAAAATCGTTGGAGCCATTTTTGAGAAAATCGCAAAAACGTTAAAAAATCAACTAGTAAAGTGGTACTTCCGGTTGAGGAATTTTGACAGATGACCCACTGTTGGATCCTATGGTGATAACTAAACGGAATATCAAGTTCGAATTTTCTACGATTTTTCGTTTTTGAGCTATGCTATTCACACACTCACACACCACACACACACACACGCCATTTGCTAAAAACCACTTTTTGGGACTCAGGGGATCTCCAAACCGATATTTCCGGTGAAAACTCAATATCGAAAATTTGACACGGTTACAATACTTGCTCTTACTAGGAGTAAGAGAAAGTAAAAATTTGACACGATTACAATACTTCCTCTTAGTAGGAGTAAGAGAAAGTAAAAATTTGTCACGATTACAATACTTCCTCTTACTAGGAGTAAGAGAAAGTAAAAATTTGACACGATTATAATACTTCCTCTTACTAGGATTAAGAGAAAATAAAAATCATATATTGAAACAAGGTGAAACAAGGCATATACTGAAAATCAACCGACCAATGAACTTTGATAGAAAAGGCGTGTAGCAACACCTCTTCTACCAAAGGTGTTGCAATTTTGGGCAAAATGTCGATTTCTAGCAAACCACTGACGTGATTTCAACCCGAAAACTCGTGTTTTTTATAATCACTTCTACTACCTGCCTGGGGAGGTACTTACCTCCTCCAACTCCATATTTGTATTAGGATAAATCAGTCAAATTCGCAGTAAGATTCATGGTAGTGTTTCACAACAGTGTTTTTTTATAGATGTTAAAGCCAAAATATGGCACTTTTATTCAGCTGAGTAAAAGTTCTAAATCCTTGGATAGCTTTGGAACACTTATTCCGGGAACCTAACAATTCTTACTTCTTTTCGTCTTTTTTGTTTTTGGTAACAAGAGGTATGTGATGGTCATCCGTCCGTTCCTATACTGCTTCTTTTTTATTAAAGATTCTGTGAAACTAAATCGTTTAACTATATTATATTTGTAACAGCAACCAAAGAGAGTAAAGAGAAGAGAAACGAACCTAGCCACTCTCTCGGACTGGAGTGGGAGAAACTGTATAAATACAGTTCAACATACAGTTCTATATAGTTCAATATAGTTTACTATAGTTCATCATCTCGCCAGTCACTTCGTGTCATTTTCATACCACTCTATCTTAACCATTCTCTACTGTAAGGTCCAGGCAGACTGTGTCTCATTATTATTATACATAATTAACCAGTGTTTACCCAGTTTCCTTACAACATCAACCAGACCTAAATTCTGTCCATCGAACACATCCATTATATATTCCAAACTGTCATTCCTGATAATTCTACATTTTTTACTTAATTCATGGACTGATTTATCTGGATTTTTTTTTTCAGAAGCAGCAAGTTATCGTTTCTTTTAATATACTATTTCAGTATAATGTATGGTTCTATCATCTATGTAATACGTAATTAAAAGAATAAAATTAATTTCGCTATAATTCTAAATTTGAAAAAATTAGTTAATCGCAATTTAGACTTCTACTATCTGCCTGGGGAGGAAATTGCCCCCCTCGCCCAGGACAAATCAGTGAAATTTGCAATAAGATTCATTGTAGTATTTCACAATAGAGTTTTATATATGTTAAAGCAAAAATATGACAGTAACACCAAATTTTAAGATAATTTAAAAATAAGTCTTTACAATTACTGTAAATAAGATCATCAACAGAATTTCCTTTAACAAAAATGTTTCAATTTTCATTACTTTAAATTAATAAAAAAAAATTGAATACTTAAATTTTGGACCAAATATTGATTAAGACTAAAAATAATCATCTACTTTTAAATGTGTGAATATTTTCTAGCATCATTTATTTTAATTAGTTTAGACATTTTGACATCTATTCAGACATATCTATGTAATATCTTTTGTTCTCTGTAACGGGAATAACTTCTCTGTGACAGCTTCAAGAAATAGTCATACTGGCTAAATAGAATAGAAAGAAATACTAAACAAAGTGCTATAATGCATTCAGTTTATGTCATTAACCTTTTTCACCTAGCAGTACTAGATGTACGAGGGTGGTTTGAAAAGTTCTCGGAATCACCGCTAGATGTCAGTGCTAGAGCTACGAGGTTCCCGTGCAATAATCACACATCCTTTGTGAGTGAACACGTGGAGCGTCAGTGCTCTTGCTGCAGGAGAGTGGTAGTGACGACTCTTTGTTTTTGTTCCCGCGTAGTGATTTGTGACAATGGAAAAAACTGAGATTCGAGCAGTGATTAAGTACTTTGTAAAGAAAGGTATGAAAGCAAAGGAAATTCATGCCGACTTTCAGAACACACTGGGGGACTCTGCTCCTTCATATTCAACTGTTGCCAAGTGGACCAGCGAGTTTAAATTTGGTCGGGAGAGCTTAGATGATGATCCGCGTAGTGGACGGCCAAAAAGTGCTACGACCCCAGAATTTATCGCAAAAGTGCATAAAATGGTCATGGAGGATCGTCGACTGAAAGTGCGAGAGATTGCTGAAGCTATAGGGATGTCATCTGAACGGGTATATCACATTTTAACCGAAGAATTAGGAATGAAAAAATTATCGGCAAGATGGGTGCCGCGGCTCTTGACATTGGACCATAAACGCACCAGATTGGAAATGTCCGAACAAAGTCTGGCCCGTTTTCAGCGCAACCAACAAGATTTTTTGCGCCGGTTTGTGACTACAGATGAAACTTGGGTCCACTACTATACCCCAGAGACAAAACAGCAGTCAAAGCAGTGGAAACATGCTCAGTCACCACCACCAAAGAAAGCAAAGGCAGTACGTCGGCCGGAAAGGTCATGGCCTCAGTTTTCTGGGATGCAAAAGGCATTCTGCTGATAGATTATCTTCCTACTGGCCAAACAATTACGGGGCAATACTATGCAAACCTCCTAGACCAACTACAGGAAAAGATACGCGAAAAAAGGCCTGGTTTGGCAAGGAAGAAAGTCATCTTTCATCAGGACAACGCCCGCCCGCACACAAGTGTTATTGCCATGGCAAAACTTCATGAACTGAGGTACGAATTGTTGCCACATCCACCTTATTCACCTGATTTGGCACCATCAGACTTTCATCTCTTCCCCAAGCTGAAAATTTTCCTCGGTGGACGGAGATTTCCTACAACGGAAGAACTGACAGCCGAATTGGAGAGGTACTTTGCAGGCCTGGAGGAATCTCATTTTCGAGATGGGATAAAGGCATTGGAACATCGCTGGACCAAATGCATTAGTCTACAGGGAGACTATGTTGAAAAATAAAAGCAGTTCCACCGAGGTAAGACACTTCTTTCTAGTACATTCCGAGAACTTTTCAAACCACCCTCGTATGATCATATTTACGTAATAACCTGTTTAAATGGCTCAATGAGATGTTTAAGGCGTGATATTTCAAAAAGGAAGTCTGCGATTTTAGCTCAGTTAAGATATGATTAGATATGTAGATTTATTTTTCGAGATTGGCCCATAATAGGCAATCCAAGGCAATCTAAAATATTTATGACTTGGTGAATGTTTCAGTTTTTTGTAGTTACTCGTCTGTTAATTGTAGCAAAGTGTAGGTGAATGTGTAGTCCCTTGGGGAAAGTGGACAAGCCATGTCTTCAGGAATTTTGGCATCCCAGCTGGTATCCCAATCTAAAAATATATAAAAAAAAAAAACTTTACTCAGACAGTTTCTCTACACTCACTCATACACAAAGAGTCTGACAGTGGTAGTTATAGGTCGACCAAAATATCTTGAAAATGGAAATGAGTGCGTGCGCTAGAAGCGGTATACAGTCAAAGCTTAATTACGTTTTATCAGATAAGGTTGGAAAGGTTGTTTATTTATTTACTATTCACTTTTACACTTTTATTGTTTTTAATTTATTCTGCTATTAATTTATCTTTTATATTAAAAGATTAAGTTATTAAAAAAAAAATAATTGTTTCTAAATTAAGATAAAAAAGTTGTGTGGTTAAAACTTAAGAATAGGGTCACGGATAATTTTCATATTTGTTCTACCAAATTTGGATATACGTAGTTACTTAATAGTTATCCAATGATCAAGGAATTTTGGTGTCGATAATTATTTATTGTTTGTACTCATAGAGAAATTATTCTTCCCCACCATATTTACTCACTCCTTTCTGAAGAGTATATTCTAAATACAATCTACTGTCCCTCAGCAGAGTCACAATAGATCTTTTGGTCGCAGTGGATAGCCATTTCTCCCCGTTTATATATCTAAAATATAAGTGAAAATTAGTGGCTCTGCTTGATGAACTAGATATTGTCTAGTTAACCCAAATAGAAAAAAATCTGGTGTGAAACACTCACTCCACTTTCTCTTACTCCAGTTCTCAAAATTATAATTGACAAATCTTATAGTTTGTGTACCAAATTAATTCAAATAAGACGAAAACTGAAAAAAAACCGTTCAGTAAAAGCGCACTTCCGGTGATTTAATTTCCTTACAACTCTGAATTTTGGCCATCCATTTATTTCTAATTAATTTTGTTTGGATGATAGGATTGTATTATCCGCTATGATAGCACTTTAGTGAAAAACATAGCCCCACCCCTCCCCTAAAAGTGCCATTAAATAAATTTTCCTATAGAAATGTTTTAAATAAAAATTGTAGATCTTTGTATAACTAGTTGATATACCAAGTTTAAAGAAAATCGTCAGAGCCATGTTTGAGAAAATCGCGAAAAAGTGGAAAAATCATTTAGTAAAGTGGTAAAGTAAACGCACTTTCGGTCATCCGATTTTTATCAAACTCGGAATTTCAACAACATATTTAATTCTAATTAACATTATTTAGATGATAGAATTGTTCAATAAACTGAAATAGCACTTTAGATGAAAACCTAACCCCACCCCTCCCCCACAACTGCCATTAAATGAATTTTTCCAGAGAAATGTTTCAAATAAAAGTTATAGCTCTTTGTATGTGTAGTTGATATACTAATTTTAAAGAAAATCGTTGTAGCCATTTTTGAGAAAATCGCAAAAAAGTAAAAAAAAACTAACATGTAAAGTGGTACTTCCAGTTGAGGAATTTTGACAGATGACCCACTATCAGATACCATTATGATACCTAAACGGAATATCAAGTTTCAACTTTCTACGGTTTTTCGTTTTTTGAGCATGCCGCTTGCATACACACACACACACACACACACACACACAGACCATTTGCTAAAAACCACTTTATTGGATTCAGGGGACCTCAAAACGGATATTTCCGGTAAAAACTCGATATCGAAAATTTGACACGATTACAATACTTCCTCTTACTAGGAAGGTACTGCATTAATAGGTAGTGCATTTGACATCTCCCTGAATGTTAGGGGACTCAGTATTAAATATAGTTCCGTGTTATTAGACTTGGACGCAGCAGGATATCAAGATATCTAATAAAGAGGTGGGTTAGTCCACTCCCATTGAAGGTGAAAGTAAATCTGAACAGTCTAACAGACTTAATGCTAACATAAAATTAATATTTAAATAAATCATGGACGTAATATAAATATGAATATTTTATTTTATTTTTTTCTTTATATGACAAAATTTAATTTAATAAATGATAATTAATAAAACTATTATGTTTTTTCATATTTAGTAAATATTATTTAATCATGCAATTGCAAGTGTCTCTAACATATAAGCAAGTTTCTACTAAACTTGTATTAGTTTAAGCAAACTATAAACTTGGTGAACAAAGTGAAGGGACAGTATTGTCACACCGACATTACATGTTACATATACAATTATTACTACTAAAGTTTATAAATTACTCAAGTTTACTTGACACATATGTATATAATAGTGAGAACAATATGTATTGGAAGTTTATAAATTACTCAAGTTTACTTGACACATATGTATATAATAGTGAGAACAATATGTATTGGACATGGATATAAATATTCATTAAAAAAAAGAACTATATTAAACATGCTCATATAACCCTGTTCTACATTTTTTTTTTTCTTATTTAGGTATTTTAAATCCTTCTACTTGAATACTCCCTCAAAACTTTTTCCTTGTTACCCGAACATGCAAGTCATTATTTTAAAGTACATTTCTCATGTCACTGGCTGACACTGAATATTGAGTTCTTACTCAGTGAAAATCCTTGCATAGTTTTGGAACACTTATTCGGAAATCTCACAATTCGTACATCTTTTCGTCTTTTTTGCTCCTGTTGGTAACAAGAAAGATATGGTAGTCATCTGTCCATTTCTATATTGTTCTTTTTTTTTTTTACTTTCCCTTACTTCTAAGAGAAAGTATTGTAATCGTGTCAATTTTTCGATATCGAGTTTTCACCGGAAATATCCATTTTGTGGCCTTCTGAGTCCATAAAAGCGGTTTTTAGCAACTGGCGTGCGTTTGTATGTATGTGAACAGCATAACTCAAAAATGAAAAACTGGAGAAAGTTGAAACTTGATATTCCGTTTAGGTATCACAATGGGATCTGACATTACGTTATCTGTCAAAATTCCTCAACTGGAAGTACCCACTTTAGTAGTTGCTTTTTTTCATTTTTTTGCATTTTTCTCATAAATGGCTCCAACAATTTTCTTCAAACTTAGTATATCAACTACACATACAAAGAGCCACAACTTCTATTTGAAACATTTTCCGGGGAAAATTCATTTAAGGGCAGTTATGGGGAGAGGGATGGGTTAGGTTTTTCTCTAAAGTGCTATTTCAGTTTATTAAACAATTCTGTCATCTAAATAATGTTTGATTAGAAATTAAATATGTTGTTGAAATTCCTAGTTTACAAAAAAATTGGATAACCGGAAGTGGGTTTACTTTACCTAGTTACTAAATGATTTTTTTTTCCTTTTTTAGCGATTTTCTCAAAAATGTTTCCGACGATTTTCTTGAAACTTCGCATATAAAATAAACATACAAAGATCTACAACTTTTATTCATAAAATTTTTCTGAGAAAATTTATTTAATGGCAATTTTAAGGGAGGGGTGGGGTTATGTTTTTTCCCTAAACTGCTATCATAGTATCTATCATCCAAATAAAATTAATTAGAAATAAATAGATGGCCCAAATTCCGTGGTTCAAGAAAATTAGTAAACCGGAAGTGCGCTTTTACTGGACAGTTTTTGTATTTTTCAGTTTTCGACGAATTTCATTAAATTTGGTACACAAACTATAAAATTTGTCGATTATAATTTTAAGAAATGGAGTAAGAGAAAGTTGTGTGAGTGTTTCACACCAGATTTTTTTTTTTTTTTTTTTTTTAAAGATTCTGTGAAATAAATTTTTTCCGAGAAATAAGTGCCTGGGTGATTTGAAGAATTGTATCCAGTTTAAAGTGAATTTTAGAAAAATTAAATTTATTAGCCAAATTTGTTTAGCTCCCAATGATTCATTGGGAGGCATTTTCCGTGGTAGCCTGCTTCATTTTGTGGTTATCGACCGGTTTTCGGGCGTTCGTCCATCTTCAGGAGATCTGTTGTCTCGTAGTCTTTTCAGTTGTCTGTAACATGTATTCAGTTCTATTCGCTTAACTGGTGTGTGTAGGTTCCATTTAGAAGGAAAATTATTCTTTTAAGCGTGAATATATATATGCTGTTGTTGTAGTTGGTTCCGCAGAGCTGGAAAGCATCAGAAACATTTTCCTTGACAGCCTGCTTCTTTTTGTGGTCATCGACCGGTTTCGGGCGTTCACCCATCATTAGGATGTTTTTGTCAAACAGTGTAATAACATAAACTTGCACAGAGCAAATCGAGTGTATCAACTGTATTTGCTGTTCACATATATATACACACACCAGACACAAGACTATTTGGTAAAAACCACTTTTTTGGTCACAGAAGGCCTCAAAATGGATATTTCCGTTGAAAACTCGATATCGAAAATTTGTCACGATTACAATACTTAGGAGTGAGGGAAAGTAAAAAAAAAAAAAAAATAGTATATAGAAATGGACGGATGACTACCATATCTCTCTTGTTACCAATAGGAACAAAAAAGTAGAAAAGAAGTACGAATTGTGAGATTTCCGAATAAGTGTTCCAAAACTATTTTAGGATTTAGAACTTTATACTCAGTGTCAGCCAGTGCCATGAGAAATGTACTTTATAATAATGGCTTGGATGGTCGGGTAACAAGGATTTAAAATACCTAAACAAGAGAAAAAAGAATTTTCGAATAGGGTTATATGTTTAATGTAGTTCTTCACCTTTTTTTTTTAATGAATATTTATATCCATGTTCCAATACACATATTGTTCTTACTATTATATACATATGTGTCAAGTAAACTTGAATAATTTATAAACTTTAGTAGTAATAATTGTATACGTAACATGTAATGTCGGTGTGACAATACTGTCCCTTCACTTTGTTCACTAAGTTTATAGTTTGCTTAAACTAATACAAGTTTAATAGAAACTTGCTTATATGTGGGAGACACTCTGATGCTTTCTAGCTCTGCGGAACCAACCACCACATTCCAATGATTACCTTACATTTTTCATGGGAAGTAAATTTTATAAAATAGAGACAGGAAGTATTTGGCAATTATGTAAGGAAGAACTAGAAACGTTGGAACATATTATTTGCCTTTGTTCTGCGTTTGCTAACAATTAGAAACTTTATACTTACCTAGTATAGATTGCTCCTTGGGTTCTGTTGTTGATTATTAGAGATATTTTTGAATTAAATCCTAACTACCAGTACTTTCTTCATTCTATGTCACTCAGTAATTTAATTAAAGAATAACTTTTAATTTCTTTCTCTCTCTTTTTTTATTTTTTTCAATTTGGTTCAGTTGTTTAATTTACTTTATTTATTATATTCTAATTATGATTAAATTTTTTTATTTGTTTATTTTATTTATGTTTTTTAATTTAATGATTTTATAATAATGCCATTTGTTTTTATTACTTTTTTACGTAATTTATTCTCTTATAATGCAATTTAAGTTGGAATTTTGTTTTTTTTTGGTGATACTAGTTTTACGTCAAATGATAAGTTTATTGATTCCCTTGTCTGGATTATAATTCACTTTAATGAATTCATAAAATCTTATTTATTTTGTTTTACTCATGAAGACTCGATTTGTGAAAACAAATATTTATATAAATAAAATATATTACTATTATTATTATTATATTTTCTCAATTTGAAATAAAATAAAAGACAACTGAATATTTAGTAAAAATAATTATACGTTTGAAGAAAATTGGTCCTATTATGTAAAACTATGAAAATTTCCGTATGTGTAATGTTTGTACAAATAAATTCCTACCATTTTTTTTATTTAAAGTATTTTCCCTGTTTTATTTTAAGGGGGAGGGAGGGTTTTTTTTTTTTGGAAAGGCAATGTAATGGAAGAAGAAATGCAAAAATAAATAATTTTGAAAAAATATTTCAAGTGAAATAATTTTGGCAAAAATAATGTATTTTAGAGTCAGGGGTACTGTAATTTAAGGTCATTGCTATTAGGGAGACAAAGGCACAAGAATCCGTTTTAAATTAATACAATGCCACTTGGCCAACTGTTTTGTAAGAGAAGTTATTCTTTCGAACAGTCTACGTTCTGCCTTCTAACAAAAAGAGTTTGAAAGTGATACCGAAACAGAACACTTCAGGAATTGCTATCCTTTAGAATCAGTGCAGTTCCACAATAGATATTAATAAGTTAATAATTTCTTTGCAAATAACTTGTAGTTATTTTTTTAATAGAATATATTTATTGTTAGCAGTGGTGACTACTTTCTTATTTCTGATACTTCACTCTCTTAAACATATATACTTAAAAGCCCTCTTTACAAAACCGCTCAAGCCACTACAAACTACAACAACTCAAACACACCCAAACCATTTCAGCAGCAAGTTATCTCTTCTTTTTTTTATGTACTATTTCAGTACAATGTATGGTTCTATCATCTATATAATATGAAAAATAAATGGATGAAATTTATTTTGCTAGAATTCCAAATTTGAAGAACATTGGTTAATCGCAATTTAGACTTTACGTGTGTCGGATTCGGAGTATTTCTTGATTCTCTCGAAAACGGCTACAATGATTTTCTTTAAACTTTAACATTATTTTTATTAAAAAAAAAAAAAAATCCGAAAAAATTGATTGCAGGTAAGTTCTATAGATGGCGCTGCCATTGAATTTATCACAATGAGATAAGCGTTTGTAATCAACATCGCATTTACCTTCTCACCTTCCATCCTCATACAGGCCTATAAGTCTGCTACCTATTTTAGGAAAAATACTAGAGAAATATTATTATTGAAACGGATTTACCCCATTCTGGAAACTGAACAAATCATTCCATCACATCAGTTTGGCTTTCGACAACATCACAGCACCATTCATCAGTGCCATGGAGTAGTGGACGCCATTGCTTCGACACTTGAGCGGAAACAGTACTGCTGTGGTGCTTTCCTCGACGAGGCTCAAGCCTTCGATCAGGTATGGCATCCAGGATTACTGTGGAAGCTAAAGAAATGCCTACCATCAACCTATTACTCATCTCTCTTAAGACTATTAAGTCTTATTTATCTGACCGCTACTTTCAGATTAGTTGCGGATCTGCTACCTCTGACTATTCGCTGGCCGGCCGGAGAACACTTCAGGGTAGTGTACTTGGCCCGCTCCTATATACTGTATTTACTTCAGATCTACCAACCTGTACAAACACTCTTCTTTGCACTTACGCTGATGACACCGTCATCCTTGCATCCAGCCTGATCCCATAACTGCCTCCCTCTCATACAGAATCATTTAAATAAAATAGAATCTTAGGCCAAAAAATGGCGGATTAAACTCAACCCACAAAAATGTCAACAAATCACCTTTACTCTGCGTCATCCCTCCTGTCCTTCAGTAACCTTCAACTCAATACCACTCTCTCCTACAAACTTAGTTCGCTACCTTGGGATGTACATCGACAAAATACTAACATGGAATCCACATACAAAACTAAAAAGACTGGAACTTAACAAACGGAATAAGTTACTACTCAGACTAATAGTAAGATGATCGAAACTACCTCTCGAGCACAAACGACTAATATACAACTGTATACTCAAACCGATGTGGACTTATGGACTTGAACTGTGGGGTTCAACCAACCGCTCAAATTCCCAGAAAATTCAGTCTTTTCAGTCAAAAATACTCCGTCAGATAACAGATGCTCCATTCTATGTCTCTAATTCCACCCTCTACAGTGATATCAAAATCCCATAAGTATCTGAAGCTGTCAAAATTAAATGTAAAAAATTCTATGACTCTCTTGCCCTCAACTCTAATCGTCTTGTTCAAAATCTCGCCTTCACAACTATACCAGATAAACCACCCCGTCGACTGAGCCGCTGTTGGCCCCGTGATCACCTCCAGCAATAGGAAGTAACTCCTGCGAGAGTGTTACCGCTGGTTAGCTTCTCTCCTCCAGCTAGTCACGTCATTCATCATCACACATCATCTCATCCTATTCACTTATTATATTTATTTATAAAGATTGTGAATTCCAAATAAATAAATAAATAAATAAAATAAAATAAAAAACATAGCATTTTATTTATATGTAACATAAGTTCCATAAATGTTTATTTGAAAAATATTACAAGTTAAAGAAAACAAAGTATTGTTGGTTTTCCAAAAAACGGTATCATCGCAATACATTCTGCTATAAATTAATCGAAAATATGTATTTTTAGGAAAAACATATATATAAGGTCTGATAAAATTGAAAAATATTATTTTATATATTTTTAATGATTAATTTACATATTGAAATTAAATTGGATTAGAAATATTACAAGCAAATTTATCCTCAAGTTTTTTATCTTATTACATTTATACTTATCATCAAAACTGGTTTCTATTTAAACACTGACCCCATACTTTAGACAAAAGGTCCTGGTTACACACACTTCCCGTCTAACACTCTTTGTTCTATGTGTATATTGGATAAAGAGGGGAATATCATGGTATGGTTGGAAAACTTCCATTCTAAGTATGCTATACTTCAAAGTATGTGCAAAAACCTCATACCAATGTTTGCTAGCTCTTCTGGCTATTAAAACCAAAACCGCTTTCCCCTTTTTACCTGGGAAAAACCCTTTTTGGGAGTTTGCATTCACTACAAAGTAATGCGAGTGTTTGGAGTTCCATTCATTGCTTTTAATCTGATATTTAAACAGAAATATGCACCATTTTACTTTAATCTTCTTTTTCTTGTTTTATTTATTTTTTTCCTTCTTTTTAAATTGTTTAAAATTTAGTTTATATTTATTATTTTGCAAAAATTGTTTTATGTTTATCACAGGAAATTTTTTTATTTTTGTTTTTTGAGCTACTGGAAGTCTGACAAGTGTTTACTTATATACTATCAATGAGACGTGTTTGGTGTAGTGGTCATGAGTTTGGACTTGTATTTAGAAGGATCCCAGTTCGCATCCCAAGTATAAATTCTAAATTTTTATTAGTTTATAGAAAAGTAGGTGCTTCCGCCACAGTCTACAACAACTAATTTGAAAGCTGGACGTGTTAAGCCCACCTGAATAAAAAAAAAAACATTACTTTCATTTACTTTCTTTTATTATAGTCTGTGATTTATCGATAATGAATGTTAAGAGTAGTGGACACCATTGCTTCGACGCTTGAGCGGAAACAGTACTGCTGTGGTGTCTTCCTCGACGTTGATGCCTACCATCAACCTATTACTCATCTCTCTTAAGACTATTAAGTCTTATTTATCTGACCGCTACTTTCAGATTAGTTGCGGATCTGCTACCTCTGACTATTCGCTGGCCGGCGCCGGAGTACTTCAGGGTAGTATGCTTGGCCCGCTCCTATATACTTGGCCCGTTCAGATCTATCAACCTGTACAAGCACTCTTCTTTGCACTTACGCTGATGACGTAAAGTCAAAGAACAAAGCTTTACAGAGTAAAGCTTCCTGTTTCAAAAATTATATCGATCCAGCTCTGATCCCATAACTACCTCCACTCTTTTACAGAATCATTTAAATAAAATAGAATCTTGGGCCAAAAAATGGCGGATTAAACTCAACCCACAAAAATGTCAACAAATCACCTTTACTCTGCGCCGTGCCTCCTGTCCTTCAGTAACCTTCAACTCAATACCAGTCTGTTCCAATCACACACACGATCAATTTCTATTGAATAACAGGAAACACTTTTAGAATTTCCCAGAAAAACATGCACGATGGTTTTCAATTTCTGTTTTATTACTTTTCATTAGAAACAGGAAGCTTGTTCAAATTCACAAATTTAGCGTTTCAATGGAAATGATTTAAAAAAAAAAAAAATTCTGGTGCGAAACATTCACACAACTTTCTCTTACTCAGATTTTAAAAATTGTGATTGACAGATTTTATAGTTATTATACCAAATGTAATGAAAATTCGACAATTACAAAAACTAAAAAACTGTCCAGTAAAAAGACATTTCCGGTTAATTAATTTTTTTGAAACTCAGAATTTTGGCAATCTATTTATTTCTAATTAATTCTGTTTAGATGGTAGAATTATATAATCAACTAAGATAGCACTTTAGAGGCAAACATAACCCTTCCCCTCTATGCCCACAAAAACCCGCTTAAATGAATTTACCCGTAGAAAAGTTACAAATAAATGTTGTAGCACTTTATATGTGTAGTTCACATATTTAGTTTAAAGAAAATCATAGGTGCCGTTTTAGAGAAAATGGCAAAATATTGAAAAATATTTCCCTGTAAAAACGCACTTCCCATCATCCGATTTTCTTTAAACTCGGAATTTCAACAACATATTTAATTCTTATTAATATTATTTAGATGATAGAAGTGTGTAATAAATTTAAATAGCACTTTAGAGGACAACTCAATCCCATATCTCGCCTAAAAGTGCCCTTAAATGCATTTTCCCGGAGAAATGCTACAAATACAAGTTTTCTAGATCTTTGTATGTTTAGTTGATATACCTACCAAGTTTAAAAATAATCGTCGGAGCCATTTTTGAGAAATAAGCAAAAAAGTAAAAAAAAAAACCAAACTAGTAAAGCGGTATTTCCGGTTGAGGATTTTTTTGTAGATAAAATACTGTCGGATCCCATGGTGATATCCAAACGGAATATCAAGTTTGAACTGTCTACGATTTTTCATTTTTGAATTATAATGTTCACATTCATACATATATACACACAGAAAAACCATTTATTAAAAAACCACTTTCCCCTGACACAGGTGATCTCAAAACGAATATTTCCGGTGAAAACTCGATATCGAAAATTTTGACACGATTACAATATTTCCACTTTTTTTGAAGTAAGGGAAAGTATAAATAAATGTATGTCATGATACCCAAAGAATGTAAAATCTCGGAAAATTTTGCAACATCCTAGCAATAATTGAATATAATTTATTTATAATGTTGATACGGGTATATATTACAATGCTTTGGACTAACTTCCCCTTTTAGGATTACTTTCAAGGGGGAAAATACACTTACCTACTTTCAAACAAACTCGAACGACTACTACTATTACAGCCCTATTAAATGGCGCTACAGCCCTAGTTGGGCCTAGACCACGTCCAAAAAGAATTGCCAGTCTTGTCGATCTTCGGCATTTCTTCTCCATCCTCTTATACCCAGCTTTCTGAGGTCATCCTCTACATCATCTAGCCACCTTAGCCTCGGTCTTTCTCTTAATCTTTTTCCATCCGGCCTTCCTGCCATCACCCTTTTGGTGATTCTGGCTTCTGGCATTCTCTGCACGTGACCAAGCCACCTCAGCTTTCCTTTCTTAATGAAGGCCACTAAACTGGGTTCTCCGAATAACTCGGAAAGCTCCGTATTATTACGAATTCTCCAGTTTCCATTTTCATTACCTGGCCAAAAACCTTTCTCAAACACTCAGGATTATAGCACTTCTTCTAGTCAATACCCAGCTATCACTTCCATACGCGACGACGGGTCTAACTATCATCTTATAAACGGCAATCTCAGCTACACGAGAGAGTGATCTGAAGCTTAGAACGCTATTTAAAGCAAAAATACTTCTATCCTGGCTGCTGCTATCCTTGTTTTGATTTCAGCTTCTACATCATTCTCCTCCCGTTACTAAACACCTAAGTATTTAAAACTTTTACAGCGTCGGAAATTGTGCCCATTAATCTGCACACTGTTTTCCCTACTTCCATAAATTCTTGAAATCATCATATATTCAGTGTTGCGAAAGACCATTCGCTAAAACTGTAATTTTCGTATTCGAAAGAACTCAGAAAATCCTTCCGGTGAAAGCTCCATTTCGAAAATTTAACCCAATCGCAAAAAGTTTGTTTTACATTAGTAAAAGAAAGTAAACTTAAAAGATATAGAAGAAAAAAGGAAAACTGCTTTTTATAAATTCCATATAAATGGTCAGAAAATAAATTAGATAAGATAAATTTAAAAACTTTATTTAGGCAGTAAATCTTACTAGCTGAGAGTAACAGTGTGTGGTTGGGAAGTTAAAGAGAGACCTAACATTGGTCGGGGGGGGGGGGGGTGTAGTTTGTCGGGCTGAAGGAGTTTTGTTGAAAATTGGTGAAACAGTGGTGAGGAGTTACAGAAGCCGGTCGCTTCTATCACGTTGGTCCTTCGTTTCTAGTTTCCAGAACTAATTAAAGGGAGCCCCCAAAGTAATTTGGTTAGTTGTTAAATATGCACTGGATGGTGCTACTCTATGTGTACCAGAGAGTGTTCAACACACAGTACAAAGGAATACTGATACTAGAGCAATGTTTCCACAACTCGTCCATTCTACTTTGACAAATATTCAACCATCTTCATCTATCTAATCACCTTTGACTCCTTTAATGTCATATCCAAGAACATGTATCTGTTCCTATGCCCTCTGTTGATTCACATTTTTATTTTTTGGTCCAATTAATCTGATTTTGTTTTCAGATCACTTTTTCGGATTGCATCTAATTATGTTCGTCTTGGCTTATACACTAGATTCACGTATCAAGTTAAGAGTTTGCACTTCGGTAAAATAAAATGGAAAAAGAATGTATAACAGACAGCAGGACTTTATATATATGTGGGTAAAAGGACATATATATATATGGGCAAGATGAAAAGTTCTCGGCCTGATAATGAAAATGAGTTTATTCTATTTTAAAAATACATTTATTTCTTAATATAGTCTCTCTTTAGTTCAATAAACTTGTCTAACGTTTCTTCTCAATAATTGGATTCCGTCCCTGAAGATGCGATTCTGAAAGATCTTTAAAATATCCATTTACCGCTGCTTGCTATCAACTCTTCATTTAACTCAAAAAGTTTTCCAACCACAAATTTCTTAAGGTTTGGGAATAGATGAAAGTCAGAGGGAGCCAAATTTGGTGAATAGGAAGGATGTTCCATCAATTCATACCTACTTCAAATCTCTTGTTGGCCATAAACCATCTAAAATGAAGAATTTTATGATGGTATGGTATTCAAGTTAATTCATTTTGTCAAAAACATAGAATATGCTTTATTTTAAACAGCCATATAAAACAAACTATTTATTGTCTGATCAAATTCACATTTGGTTATGTACTTTTGCCACATGTGTGCCAACATAACAAAAGAGTAATTTCATTTGTAGCAGTGCCATCTATGGGCTAGGTTGAGATCTTTTCACCTTGCACTAGTATGTTTTTTACCTCTAAAGAACGGATGCTACATATCTCCTCCTCTATTTAAGTTTTATTTGGAATTGGTTTTGGTCCGTTGAGAAGAGCAGTGTAGCAATATGAGGATTCCAATGTGAGACTAGATTATGCATTCCTTGCTTTTTGCACCAGATATTAGTGGCCAAGACAGAAATGATATTGCTTATACTTGCGAAAGCTTGAAAAAACTATCGGGATTGGGGTGTATCGGTCAACCTGTTGAAAAACGAATTCTTGGTGATTAGAGCAGTAGATTAGATCAGGACAGGGATCCCAGACTTGGGTGCAATTAAAAGCATTTTAAGCATTTGGGGGTTAGGTCAAATCTTAACACGGGTGACCAAAGTAATGCAGGTTTAGCCTATCGATTAGGTCAGGCCTCACTTAGATCCCTGAATAATGGTATTCTGGTGCCGAACTATTTCAAGACGTAAAAAGAAATTCTGAAAAAAGTGGAGAGTATTCTGAAAGGGTGGAGTGAAAAGTATTTTTAACTTATGGGTGTGAGAGTTGGCCGCACTGAAGCAGGCTGGAAGCGGCCAACATAGATGTGCTAAGAAGTAGTTTGAGAGCGACCTCGGTGCGCAATGAATATAATATAAGATTAGATATGGAAACTGAGGTGTCGGTAGTAAACCACACTGAATCTTTCTATGCATCTATCTTTCACATAATATTTAGACATCGATTACATTACAATCTTGTTTATGGATGGTAGAAAGCGCGACACGTTTGAGGTAACACGCAATATTTGCAAGCTTGCAAAAACCACTTATGATAGTTTATCAAATGTTGTATAAGCTCCCAGGACAAAAGCTCGATATTGTATAATAAAGTGTTTTATACGTACATTATTATATATATCAGGAGTTTTTGCCATTTAATCTAAACCATCATTAAATTAAACATTCATTGTAATTACGGCATTGTCACATGCTTCACTTCGGTGGATTTTGCTCTTTATGCAGACGATGTAAAAGTCTTTAAATTCCCTATCTGATACTTTATTGTTACAAAATTCATTAGACAATCTTGAGAGATGGTGCATAAAAAATAAAATGTACTTAAAGACTAATAAATGTAAACTGGTATCTTTCTATCATAGTAGTTCACCCATTATTCAAAATTATAAGATATATGGCGTAAATCTAGAAAGGAAAACTTCAGTTAAAGATCTTGGGATACTCTTTGATCAGAAATTAGATTTTAGTAATCACATAAGGACTATAGTTAATAAAGCCAATCAAACTTTAGGATTCATAAATACAAACTTTAGTATTTCGTAATTCATTTAAGAAATACAGTACATTTTAGTAATAGTTTCCCCTTAATTACTTGGTCTATAAGTCCTTGGTCCGACCAATATTAGAATATGGAACAATAGTATGGAACCCCTATTTAAATGTCCATAAAGATGCGTTAGAATCAGTGCAAAGGAGATTTCTTCGTCTTTTGTGGTTCAGAGAATCAGGAGTATACGGTGATACACCTTACGAACTGTTACTTGAAAATGACTGGATTGAAAACACTTGACAACAGACGTTATATTTACCTACAAACTAATGCACAATATCTAATAAACTGTCCCGAACTATTGTACTCACTCTACTTTCATATTCCCTGTAGTGGAATCGTTTAATGGATGTTCTGATCCCACCGCTGCCATCAGATGTAGAGTAATCGTTTAATGTGATTCCTGAGATATGTAGTAGATGTGTTGAAAAGGGCGGAAGTTAGTTTAGAGATTTTTGGAAGTTAGTGCATCGAATTATTAACACGGATTTTATAAAAATAGACTGTATTTGAACAACAATTTAAACGTAAAAAAATGGTAACTATTAACAAGAAATACTTAGAAATAAATAGGAGATAAATAACTAATAAAATAGAATGATTAAGATAAATGAACTAAGATGCACAACTAAAGGTAATAAGTATAAATAAAAACTGTATAGGGACGCGCAAAAACTGCTGCTCGTATATGAAGACGTACTCAAGTATAATCGTATAATCATGCCCTCTTCCAATGGGGCGAGTTTATATATTAGTGTTGGCCACACTCACACCAAGACATCTGTCCTAGTGTGCGACCTTGGTTAGTTTGGTGACCACCGATTTAGGTCAGTGGTCCGCCTTAGCGGTGCTTGCTTTGATGTAAGGGTATTTACCCTTGGTTTGTTTGTTTGGCCGCGGCCTTGTCTTGAAGGCCACTAGTTGTAAATTATTCGTTCTTTGTTATCTGTTGTGAAGGTTTGACATTGCTATGTCTTTGCCATGTCATTACATCCCCAACGAAACACGAGCCAACACCTAACGTTTACAAAGAGATCCTACCAGACTAACTACATTAAGTACTTCGGACTACCAAGACTAATGGAATCTTGTAACGCTTTACCTATTGATTGTGATTTATTTAATACTAACTTGCCAGCACTAAACAAAGTATTGGAAAAATTAAAAATCAAAAATCTAACATCCGAAAATACTAGTCCTCTTTGTCCATTTTGGTACCTTCCTCCTTCTCTAGTCACTTTCTATCTTATTATACCTTTGCCTGTTACACCTTTAGGTTTTTTATTTTTATTTTATTTTATTTTTTTGTCTGTCAAGAAGTTACGTTTCTGTTAAGTAGATTAAGAAGATAATTGTCTGTTAAATAGATTATATATTTTTATATATTGTTAATTAATAGGCAGGTAATTATAATTTGAATATACTTAATATCTTTAGAATTTTTATATATCTGATGTGTATTTTGTAGGAATTCTATTTTTGTACGATTTATTAAGGCAATTAATTGTAACCGGTAAACCCCGGTTTCATTAACTAAAACTTTTTTTTTTTTTTTTTTTTTTTTTTTGGAATTCAGGAAGATCTCGATAACGTTTATTAGGCGTGGAAATTTTCATACGATCGCAATACATTGCAATAATATTAGCAGTAAGAAAAAGTAATAATTAATTTTCAGGAGGAGCGGGAGGCGTAGCCTCCAAATGACTGGCTTTGGTATATATATGTATATATTGCCATCCGTTGGTTCCAATCCTTTCTATCCAACCGATCCCAGTATGTAGTTATCCCAGGTAGCGAACCTTCTAATCCCCTTCCTCTTTCCCGTGGCGTGCCCCAGGGCTCCTCTTTATCCCCACCCCTCTTTTCTGTATATATTAATGATCTGCCTTTATCCATTGTCCATTCCAGCTACCACCTTTATGCCGATGACTCCCAGATTTACCTGTCCTTTAAGCCTTCTGATCTTCAAGATGCAATAAACAAGCTGCAGGATGATCTTAACAACATTAATTCGTGGGCAGTAGCTAACATGCTTTCCCTTAACCCAGACAAATCCACAGCCATTGTCATTGGTTCCCAATTCCTCATAAACTCCACTGCTCCCTTCCCCACCCTTTTCCTCAACAACATCCCGATAAAATATTGTTCTTCTGTTAAAAACCTCGGAATCATCTTCGACCAAAACCTCTCCTAGAAAAATCACATCTCCCACATTAACCGCCAATCCATATTTATCCTCAGACAGTTCAACATCTCCCCCCATCTCCTCCCAGCGAAGACCCGTCAACTCCTTGTGACCTCCCTTATATTCCCCCATTTTGACTATGGTTGTTTAGTGTACGGGGGACTCTCTGGAGATCTCGAGGCCAAACTTAAACGTCTCATGAACTGTTTTATTCGTTTTATCCTCGGAATCCCCAGAGACTCCCGCATATCGCACTTCTACCACGAGTTGAACTGGCTCTTCCCTATCTATTGTCGCCAGTACTTCTTAGGCTCTTTTCTCTTTCAAGTCATCCAATCTCAAAGACTCTCGTATATCTTCCAACTTCTGAAATTTAAATCGTCTGTCCACTCCCGTAACACTCGCTCCCGTCCTTCCGATCTTTATACTCCCTCCCACCATACATCCGCTTTTGAAAAATCCTTTGTAATCCGTGCCACCTATCTATGGAACTCCTTACCTTTGTCTATCCGTCGTGACTCCACTACTGATACCTTCAAGTCCCGTCTTTTTCACCACCTCTTATCCTTACAAGTCTCTCCGAACCCCTAGAAGTTTCCTCCCTCTTCCTTATCATTCATGACTAAATAATTTTCAATAATTATTATTATCAATAATTACAAACGATATGTACATAATGTCAAGGCCAGACACACTAGGCCACTTGTATTTTCTATTATTATTCCTAAGGGACTTATGTCCCGGAACAGGAATAAAATTTTTCATTTATTCATTCATTCATATATATATAATCAGAAATTTTATGTCTCACATGCATCTATGAATGTTAAATTTAAATTAGGTTACAAAGTTCAGTTAAATTAGGAGGGGGGGGTAGATATTTGAACTAAGTAAGAGTTCTTTAATTTATTAAGTTATTTTGTAAAAGTTAAATAATTAATTTAACTCATTAAGCGTAATAATTTAAATTATGAAAATGGAAAATTGGTGGGAGACGACGGTAGGGTGTAAGCATAAAACTTCTTGCCAGGTTGTAAAATCTTAGTTGTTAAAAAGTTATAATCTTGGAATTTGTTAAAGCAAGATTTTGTAGAAGAGAGAATTTAGCGTCTTATTATTTTTTTTTTTTATATATGCATACTTAAAGTGATTCAATTTTAAAAGGTACATGTGATAATATTCTAATATTTTGTTCGTAGAAGCACTTCATTTACCCTAGGGTAGGATTTTTTATTTTATTTTATTTTTTTTTTGTTCTCTCACAACTAGTTAAAGCTAGAATTTTTCATCATTACTGAATGGAGGCGGAAAAATAAAAAAAATTACTAGGTCATAGAAATAAGAGAAAAAAACTATAAAACTAACAATTACTAGGCTGCATATATATATATATTATATTTGAATCTTTCACCTATTTTCCATTTTCCATAGTTTCTTAGGCTATATTTTATGAAACGCTTAAAAGATAATGGAATTTTTATAAGCAATTCAGCTATAACATTAACTCGCAACTTCTCTAAATATTGTAATTTTTTTTTTTTTTTTTTATATATATAAATCATTTTTAGTTTGCTCTGAATCAAGGATACTATTAATTTTCACATTACTAGTGGAAAAAAATTAGAGGGAGTATTATTGCAATCATGTGAAATTTTCCAAATTGAGTTTTCACCGGAAATATACACGTTAAATTCGAGTGAAAAAATAAAACAAAATGCAGCTGCACTTTCCTCTAAAAAGCCATCCCTCTAAATTGCCATTATAATAAATAAGTGATTCTACCAAATGCTAAATAATCTTAAACCATTATTACAATTTCCAAATTTTGAAGAATGTCGGATAACTTGGAGTCACGATTTTACGGAACAGATTTTCCTAAGTTTTTGCAATTTCTCGTAAATAAAACTGCAATGATTTTCTTTAAACTTGACAAGTAACAAAATTTTTATTTGCAATATTTTTACCGGAAGAAATTAATAACTTTATGTGAAACTTGGAGATTGTGATTTATCTAATAAGATTTATCTCTAAATCGCACATCTAGTGCAATCGATGGCAGCGCTATTAAACGCTTTGCAAGTAGCCATATTCAGCTACCTGAAGCCAAGAGTGAATAATTGTTGTTCTATGAAATTACTAAGTATCCGCTTTAAAGTATAATAAATACTTATGTATAATAAATACAGGAAAAATATATAGTGAAAAGATTGTGTGGACTATATATAATATAATATATAATTGGTGAGTAAATAGGAAATTAAAATATTAAAAATTATATAGAAAAATTGGATATATAAATTATATTTAAAATAGGTAGCAAATATTATTTATTATCACTTTCAATAGGCTAAAGGAATGGCACTTACCTTGAAACGCAGAATTCTTGTTACCTTGTTGGAAGACCCATGCGTCCTTAGCCCATATCTGGGAAAAAGGAGGAGAAAAAAGAGGAATAAGGAAATAATTCTTATGTGCATCCAACTCTTGAGTCTTGACCAATACAATGCCACTTGGCTGATGATCGTAGATAAATGGGCTCCCAAAAGCTGTACGGCAGGAACCCAACCGGAAGTAATAACCATGTGATTTGCCCGAACCTATGCCGGCCCGAGAGAACCGAGCCGCTAATTTGACAAAAGCACCAGTTTATTAACATTACCCAGGAAAACCAGAAGTAACAAACTTGGGTTTTCACAATTAAGGGGCAACCGAACAGGCATGAATTTTATTCAAAGGAGTGTTGCATAACAACTTACTCCTTCGAGCTTAAAATGGCGACTGACAAGAGAGGAGAAAATGCATAGGTTACCCCCTCACTACTGTTAGGACTCAGCCTAATAAATCAGTAAATTCTTATCAAAGTTGTACAATACCCTACCCGAAATAAAGTTATTGTTCACTGTTGGCGGCAAATTTGAATTTACATTAAAATACCGACCACCGTACGTCAAAAGTCGTTTGCTACATCGGTGACTTACTAAGTATCCAATCACCTATTCACGACCATGAACTCGTGAAATCCCAAAGCGATAAATTCAAGAAGAACATAAGCATCTAATTAATCCAATTCCTCTCTAAAAACGATCTCTTCAATTTCTCACATACAGATACTTACGCAACATAGCAGTTGGTTACGCTCACAATCTCTTGGATCATTTTCTGGCTACAATTCATGTTGAATAATTACACACATCAAATTAACATACTCACTAGCACGTGAGTAAGCAGTTGTAAATATTCAATATAATCATTTAAAAAATAAATAACATAAAACATTAAGATTCCTGAAGTAAGATAAAAAGGAGGATTCTCGCTCAACTACGTGATTTCTTTGACTCTTGTCTTCTGCTTAATTCAGAGAAACACCATTCGAGATGTAGATATTTGTAAATTGTAATTTGAGTTTGTAGATATTTGTCTTTTCAAAAAACCTGTTAACATTCAAAACGTTATAGTTTAAAAAAAACAGGTTGTAGTTGCATCAGCATTGTTACTCAAAGGTAGCGCACTGAAATTAGGGAACAAGAAGACCCTATGATCGAGTGTCCCTTAGAATGCAGGACCCTCGACAAGTGTATATCTAACTGGCTAATGGACCTAGCTGAGTCTTTTAGATTACAGCTTACTGGCCTATGATGGGCAGCGTTGTCTGTAACGAAAGAAACTGCAGGTCGACAGCGCACTGGAAGGTTCTGAGATGACCTAAGATACTGACGCACTTCCATTATAATATAAAGAAATAGGAAAAGTTTGTTAATAGATTGAATTAACTTCCTGATTGCATGGCCCATAAAAATATTTTGCATGCAGCTTGAACATATTGTAAACATGTTCAAACGCCGATGTTCTGTTTACTTCAACTATAAATCCCTTGTTTAATATGTATGGTGCAGTCACGCTAAGTTTTACTGTCAGAATGCCAACTTCTTTAATATATGAAGCACTTACATGATAGATTTAGTGGAATACCACTATTGGTGCAATTACGACCAGAATGAGTAAGCGAAAATGCACTTTGACGGTTTGATAATTGGTTGTAATAAAGGTTTAATGATAAATTATCCTTTGATTTGGCATTTTCGCATCTATACGGTTCTCTTAGTATTAAAGTTCTGGATTTCATGTGAATGGAAAAGAACTACAATAACAGAGGACTTAGAATTACGTTGATGGAAATCGTTGCTTTTTCGTAAAAACTTGTTATATAACATTATTCCAAATAGTTTATTATAGTAAATAAGTTTTTTTAATTTAAATAAATTAATTTATATCGTAATTTCATATGAATATTATTTTGTAGATTTATAAAGGAGTTGTTAAAGTTTGGTTTATTTGACTGAAAATATTATTTGTTCTCAAGCATATTATATTTGCTTAATTATTAATATATTTATAATATACAAAGTTAAACTCACCTAGAAACATACCTATATGGATACACAAAGCATACTGTACACATTAAATTTAAATTAATGTAATTAATAATGTCTTTGAAATAACATTATTTTAAATAATTTATTTCAAATAAGCTTACAGTGAAATTCTACTATCTTTTAGTGATAATCAATTTATTAATAGTGCTGCTAGAATTTCCATAATATAAGTAAAGCGATATTGTACAATTAGTTATTTACTAATTGCACTATCAGTTTTATTTGTAACATTTTTTTTAGAAAATGGATTATACGATTGTTTTATGGAATATCTGTGAGATTAATTTTTTTTGTGAAATGTTAATCGAATGTGATTGAGAGCTGATTTCTGGATAATGAAATAATTACATTCAAAGGTTGAATATTGAAATAATTACAAAGGAAAAGGTTGGAACAAGAATAAACTGAAATATAAAATCGGAGAACATAAAATAAACTAAAAAAAAAAAGGAAAGCAAATTATTCACAGAAAAGAAAGGAACGGAAACCGGAGAGAAAATAAAATGAAATCATATCAAATTTTCAGTCTAAATAATTTATTACTTAATTCTAATTTAAAACTTGGTGCATGAATACGTAAAACATGAATGAATTTAAACTAAATAACTTTATAGAAATTTATTTAATAAATGAATTTATGTTACTAAAACTGATTAGATATACAAAGGTATGCAAAAAGTTACATTAAACAGCTGCAGCGATTAGAAAGAGAATAATCCAGTTTCATTGTGACCTCCCTCTTATATTCCCCCCCACTTCTACTATGGTTGTTTTGTGTACGGGTGACTCTCTGGTGATCTCAAGGCTAAATTTAAACGTC
The DNA here is from genome assembly GCA_011037195.1 of Triatoma infestans. Lineage (NCBI taxonomy): Eukaryota > Metazoa > Arthropoda > Insecta > Hemiptera > Reduviidae > Triatoma > Triatoma infestans. The sequence goes on along the minus strand of JAAEAF010004441.1, from coordinate 26,664 downwards.
TTATGAACTGTTTTATTCGTTTCATCCTCGGAATCCTCAGAGACTCCCGCATATTGCGCTCCTAATACGACTTGAACTGGCCAGTACTTCCTAGGCTCTTTCCCCTTGCCAGTCATCCAATCTAGAAGACCCTCCTATATCTTCCAACTTCTGAAATTCAAATCTTCTTTCCACTCTTGAAACACTCGCTCTTGTCCTTCCAATCTTTTCCCTAGAAGTTCCCCATCTCTTCCTTATTCATTTATGATTGTAAATAATTTACAATAATTATTTATTATCAATAATTATAATTGATATGTAAATAATTAGGTATCAAGGCCAGACTCATTAGGCCAACCTTTTATTTTGTATTATTCTTACAAACTGGGTGGAGTATCTGTATGTGAGAAGTAGAAGAGATGATTTCTACGAAAGGAACTGGATTAATTGAAGGTTTATGTTCTTGTTGAATTTGTCGCTTTGGGATTTCACGTGTTCATGGAAGAAAGAGTACTTCATGATCGTAGTAGGTTACTGGATAATTAGTAAGTCACCGAACGACTTTTGACGTAAGGTATTTGGCATTTAATGTAAATTCAAATTTTGCAGCCAACAGCGTACAATAATTTTATTTCGGAGAGGGTATTGTACAAACCTTGATAAAAATTTACTGATTTAGTAGGCTGTGTCCTACGAGTAGAGAGGGGGATAACCTATGCATTTTCTCCTCTCTCGTATAAGGCCATTTTAAGCTTGAAGGAGTAAGTCGTTATGCAACACTCCCTTGAATAGGTAGCAGTGTAATAGCTATAAAATTCATGCCAGTTCAGTTCGATTGCCCTTAATTGTGAAAACCCAAGTTTGTTACTTCTGGTTTTTCTGGGTAATTTTTATTTGTATATTTATTTGATTTTGTTTTTTTTTTTTGTTCCTAAGGGACTTATGCTCCGGAATAAGAACAAAATTTTCATTTCATTTTATTTATTATTGTTAGCAATAAATATCTCTTGGCCAAGTGTTACTTAGAGATGATACTCTTTAGAAATTAACCAATAAGCGCCATCTAGTGAATTGTTTTAGTAGCAGAAAAAGTCTTATGAAATGTTTCAAAATATTTATTTATTTTTTCGTGGTATAATATAATATTTTTTTAAGTATATATATTATGTAATTAATCTAATTTATAATTTAATTTAATTTTCAGAGGTCGTACCGTTTGAGAGAGTACAGGTCTGAGGGAGTCGGAGAAGAAAGATGGCAGCGTTTGTGGCAAAACAGATGGTCGGCAACAAGCTGAATGCCGTTAAAGGTCAGCCATTTTTTTTTTTTTATACATTATTTTTAAAATTTATAAATTTGAATTGTATAATGTCTGTGATATCTATTGAGTTACATTGCTGCTTCCCACTTTTTCCAGTATAATTAACTATAAAGTCAATATCGCACAAAAAAGTTCAAAGCATGGACAATATTCATTTTACAGATTGTTTTGAATGGATTGTTAATTGTTGAATTATGTGGTCATCATATATATGTTTTTGTCATCACTAATCTGGGGAAGGATTCTCTTAATCCTTGTAAAATTAGCGAGTTGGACTCCCGCGTGGAGGTCCCGGGTTCCAGTCCAGTGCTACCCTCAGATTTTTTTTTTCCTAGGAGCCTCAACAGCTCACTGTAGGGTGATGGCCAGTGTTGTCTGTAGCAAGAAAACACTGCCCGGGGGCCGGCAATGCACTGAGAAGGCTGCGGGCGCTAATGACCGTACATGTTGACACGCCCTAAATTAACAAAAACAAAAAAAAAATCCTAGCAAAAGAGGATGTATTGTAATCGTGTCAAATTTTCGATATCGAGTTTTAATCGGAAATATCCGTTCGGGGTCCGTTGAGTCCAAAAAAGTGGTTTTTAGAAAATGGCTTGTGTGTGTGCTCAAAAACGAAAAAAAATCGTAAAATCGTAGAAAGTTCAAACTTGATATGCCCTTTTAGGTATCACCATGGGATTCGACAGTAGGTCATCTGTCAAAATTCCTCAACCGGAAGTATCATTTTACTGAATATTTTATTTCCACATTTTTGCGATTTTTCTCAAAAACTGCACCGGTTTTTTTCTCCTTCAAACTAGGTATATCAACTACACGTACAAAAATCTACAATTTTTATTTGAAAACATTTCTTTGGAAATATTTTTTATTTAAGGCTACTTTTGGCGGAGGGATGGAGTGAGATTTTCCTTTAAAGTGTTATTTCAGTTTACTGTACAATTCTGTCATCTAAATAATATTAATTAGAATTAAATGTGTTGTGGTAATTCCGAGTTTTAAAAAAATATCGGATGACCGAAAATGCATTTTTACTAAAATATATTTTTTAGTTTTCTGGTATTTTTTCAAAAACGGCTCCAACGATTTTCTTTAAAGTAGGAATGCGAACTAGATATATAAAGAACTACAACTTTTATTTGAAACATTTCTCCTCGTAAAGTCATTTGAGGACACTTTTGTGGAAGAGTTGGGGTTATGTTTCTTTCTAAAGCGCCAGCATAGGTGATTACATCCAAACAAAAATTAATTGGAAATAAATAGGATGGCCAAAATTCCGAATTGGAAGAAAATTAATGAACCGGAAGAACGCTTTTACTGAACAGTTTTTTTTTTTTTAATTTTTGACGAAATTTGACGAACTCAATTATTTTATTAGTTTGAGTTAGTTAGGAGTTAGTGTGAAAAAATAAGTTTGCTCTGTGCAAGTCTGTGTTGTCACACTGTCTGATAAACGCATCCTGAAGATGGGCGAACGCCCGAAACCGGTCGATGACCACAAAATGAAGCCAGGCTACCACGGAAAATGTCTCTGATGCTTCATGAATTTGTCCGAGCATCAAACAAAACAACGTGTGACAATGTGCAAAAATTTATTCCAATTTTGGAAAAGAATCATTAAAATTGATGAAAATTCGGATATTTTTGCAAAATCCAAACAAGCCTAGTAATGACCACTAGCCATGGACCCCAACCAGAGATAGTTAAACTAGGAATGAAGTCATGGTTTGCGTTTGATGGTATTTTGCATTTTGAGCTTTATGCTGATGGCAGATCTGTTGATTGTTAACTTTATATTGAACGAGCTTATGAAGTCTTAAAAGCAAAATATCACTTTTTAATAAACTGAATAAAATCATGCTGCAACATGATTGCGCTCCTCTTGTTCATATTCAGCGTTTGACTCAAATAAAATTAACATTACGCTAAATGGTATGGTTGTCTAAAACTTGTTTGAAATATAGACTAAGGCCCCCCTCCACTCCATTCTATACATCATTTTAAAGATTTCGTCAATCGCATGTATGCTCTTCCTTTAAGGAATCAAGAAAAAGGTAAATTCAAATATGACGCATGACTTTCAATATATATAATATTAAAAAAAAATAACATAGCTAGGACCTCCTTGTTAGTTCCTCTGATTATAAGTAATCGGAAAAGAAAGTTTGGGAATCATGCGTTTTATTTTATGCTCTTTATGCCAAACACATGCATATTTCATACCACGCATTTATATGTATCATTTTTTATGTTTGTTTAATTTGTTTTATATTGTTACCCAATAGCAGGCCTAACTCGGCGGCTTCGCAAACTTTCGGGGTCACGCTTTTAACAAATATTAAGAAAAAAATCTATAAAAGAACTGAAAACATGTAGTGTTTATAGTGGAAGGACGAAATCGAAAAATAATAGTTTAGAGTTTAGAATATTTTATAGTATCTAAACTGTATTTTTGTTAATATTTTATAATTATCTTAGTGCTGTGAATTTAACTTCAAAAAGAGTGTATTTTACTGTCAGGTGCTGTAGATTCGGATCATTAAACAAAGGCACAAAATCCCTTTAGGGTAACTCTTTTGTATAAGAGAATTCCCCCGCGAGAGAGAGAGCAATTCCAAAGAAGAGAGTCTGCCATTAGCTTTCAAAGAGAAAAGAGTATACAGTCTCACTTCATCCTTCAAACAGGACACTTCAGGAATCGCTCAGTGCCAATGATAGATATTTGCCTTTATTCTAGATAAACATCATTTTATTAAAATACAGTGTGATATTGTAAAGTACTTGAATTTACTAAGAGATAATATAATTATTTATAAATCAGTTGTGCTGTTCTTAATTATTCTTAATACTTCTATCTCTATCTCCAACTTACTTACAAGCCCTTTTCACTAAAAAACGCACACGCCACAAGCTACCTACACACATCCACACCAAAACATTACATGTTATTGGGAGACTCGCTGGAATTCTTGTCCAACTGTTAACGATATAAACAAGACAATAAAATACGAAACATAAAAACCTGTCCCAAAAAACGTGACATATTTTAGCTAAGTCTGTTTATACAATGAAAAACGTTTAACAAGAAAATGTGGGGACTGAAATGTTATTGGTGTGTTGAGTTGTAGTGTAGTGGTAGCTTGTAGTGGCTTGAGCGGTTTAGTAAAGGGGCTTGTAAGTGTATATATATGTTTAAAAGAGAAGTATTAGTAATAATCAAGAGAGCACCACTGTTTATACAATAATTATATTCTCTAAGTGAATTTAAATGCTTTACAATATTGACAACTATATCTTAATAAATCAATTGTTAATCTAGAATAAATGTTAATCTGTATCACTGAGCTTAAGAGAGTGATTCCTGAAGCAAGTGTTCTGGCTTGAAGGACTACAACAGACAGTCCTGAAAGAATGCCTTCCAATTGTTCGTTCAAATCTTTCCCTATGAGAAGAAGGGGTAGACAGTGCTAACAAGGTTCATGAACTCTTCCTGTAACTGTACTCTTCTACCTCGGTTACTTTTTGCAAACGACCTTGCATTTTTCTTATAATTTTCTTCAATTAAAATATATATAATTTCTTGCATCCATCAAGGACCAAAATATTTTTTCGTGTTAAACGATAAAATAATGGTTTATTTTTGTTCCGATTTCTGTGCCATTATACACGTATAAAAAATATTATGTACTAAAAATGACAAAAAAAAACAAACACAAAATTCGCTGATTTTTAACACAAAATTCACCGAATTTGAAAACATAACTGAAATGTTTTGACAATGGCAGTGCCTTTACCTACTCAAAGACAAGCGGAAACCTAGCAACAGTGGCAGCTATTGCTTATTTTGTTCCGTTTAACAAAAAAAATAAGCAAAAAAAAATCTGCGTGACGATGTGACTGCAGTAAACGGAAAAAAAGAAACTGGGAAGTGAAATCTTTTCATGTTAAGCGATATTTGTTTCGTGTTAAAAGAAAAAAAAAATGTATGAAATTGCATAGTATTTTGTCGGGGCTGCAGTATGATTTCGTGTTAATCAATTTTTCATGTTGAGCGTTTTCGTGTATATATATATATTTCTTTATTGCCATTTCTGCCATTGACAAATTTTCTTCAAAGCTTATTTTTTGCTTTGAATATAGACAGGAATGGATTATCTCAGTCGTAGCACGCTGAACTAGCAATGCGGAGGTTTGCCTTAGATTTTCTCTTTCTAAAAGCCTCTACAGTTCATTGTCCTTTGTTGAACTCGAGAAAAACTCTGTCCACAGGCCGGCAGTGTACTGAGAAGCTACGGGCACAATGACCATAGATGTTGACTTGCCTTAAATTAAAATATACATACAGTAAACTCCCGATTATCCGTGTGCAGATTATCTGGTTTGCGGATTATCTATGCATGAATTTAATTTTAAAAAATAACTATATGTAAATGCATTTTTTTTTTTAATATTTGCTCGCTTTCATGTTTACCGCAGTGTTCGTGTTCGTATTTAGATGTTTAAAGTGGCTGGGGTGGAGTATCTGAAGTCAGATGGACTGATTTTAGTTAAGATTTTTTTGGATTCTATCGAGCCCGAGACATGTGAAATAGTATCTAAAATGAGTGAATTAATGGCGAATTCAGACGGCGGCTTTGAAAATGTTGATAGTGAAAATATTGAGGAGTGGTTAGAACATGTTTCATGTGATGGAGGTTTCACAACTAATGAGTGACGGGGATATTATTTCCGATCTCATTCAACTAGAAGAGCAAGTGAATGAAGCTGAAAGTGGGAGAAGAAGAAATTATCAATCGTATTAATGACAACACGGCCCTGAATTCGGTTGACACTTTGTTGGAGTATATCGACAAATGGGAATTCGAGTATAATGACATAATAGCTCTTAGAAAAATTCGAACTGATATTAAAAAAAAAAAAATCATTAAAAGTTTCCTGCAAACAAAAACCAAAATCATAGATTTTCTTAATAATAATGAGCATTAAAGATGTTGAAATAATTGTTAGCCTTAGAAATGTGTAATATGTTGTATTTTAGAAATAAATAATTATGGCTCGGATTATCCGTGTTTTTCGATTATCCGTGCCGCCTCTCCCCACCATTAGCCCGGATAGTCGGGAGTTTATTGTATATATATATACAAACGAAATTGTAAAGTTAGATTGAGGAGAAATAAATCGGTGTAAAATTAAATGTGAACTATTTCACAAGGAAGATGAAGCTAAAATGATAGTGCCCTAGTTTATGTCCTGCCCCTGTCTTTTTGCAACGCAAAAAAGTATGTTAGTACAATAAATAGGTTGCAAAGTAATTTCCACGCCCTCATTTTCTCTCGGCCAAGTATGCTTTTTTTTTTCCTACTCTATGAACATCTCAATGTCAGAAGATGTTTTTTACGCATAAATACAGAGCCCGCACCTGGATTCCCTCCCCGACCCCCGTGTCACCTTCATGTTTATATCTTCTAATAAACGAACGAGCCCGTTCCTAGCACATTATATAACTCTCTACCTTACAAGGATGACTTGAATTTTCTCTCCAGTTATTTATTTATTTTTTTTCTCTCTCTCCTTACTTCTTTAACCATAACTGAAGGTGGTATGTGGTTAAAAGCGGTACGCTATGGTACAAGATATGATGTTAGCAGAGGAAACCTACAAGGGACACAGGAAATACGCTACTAGATCGTAAAGTTGGCACTAGCGAATGGAGCTTCTTTTAAACGTATACTCACCTATATATATTTTTTTTTCTTCTTCTTTCTATTCAACTTAAGTCTAGCTAAGAAACTTTTTTATATGAAAAAAACTCAGCTTGTATCTGATGTGTCATCAATTTTTACTTTTTTTTCTTTCCTGTCTTGAAAATATATAAGAGAAAATCATTTTTTTTGCATTTTCTCTTACTGCTATTAGAGAAAATATTGTGATCATATCACATTTTGTATCAATGAATTTAAAATTCAATTATTTGAATACGAAAAAAAAAACAGTTTTTAACCAACGTCTATATTATTTGTTTGTGCCTGTATACTATCTCAAAAACGAAAAGTCCTATAGCGAAAACGAATAGTATAGCGTGGTTGGACACAATGAGGCAGCTGAGTGGTTATATATAAATATGTCGTGAAGGGGAAACCCCATTTATTTTTGGCAGAATTTCTAAAAAAAATTTGTGATTAGATTAAATTCTATTGGGGGATTGTGGCGAGGATGTTGGTGTAGTGGTTATGAGCATGGACTTGTATGTGGGAGGTCGTCAGTTCGAGTCCCGCTAATAACTGTTAAATTTTTTTATATTAGTTTAAAAATTGTTAATGGTAAAGTAGGTGCTTCCGCCACCGTTTATGACACCTAATTTGGACGTTTAAGCCTGCCTGAAAAAATAAGCATTACTTTTTTTACTGTCTCTTACTCCTAGTAAGAGGAAGTATTGTAACCGTGTCAAATTTTCGATATCGAGTTTTCCCCGGAAATATCCGTTTTGAGGTCCTCTGAGTCCAAAAAAGTGGTTTTTAGAAAATGGTCTGTGTGTGTGTGTATGTGTGTGTATGCATGCATGCATATATGTGAACTGCATAGCTCAAAAACGAAAAACCGTAGAAAGTTGAAACTTGATATTCCGTTTAGGAATCACCACGGAATCTGACAGTAGGTTGTCTGTCAAAATTCCTCAACCGGAAGTACCACTTTACTAAATGGTTTATTCATTTTTTGCAATTTTCTCCAAAATGGCTCCGTCGATTTTCTTCAAACATGGTATATCAACTACACATCCAAAATTCTACCACTTTTATTTAAAACATTTCCCTAGAAAAATTCATTTAAGGGCACTTTTGGGGGAGGAGTGGGGTTAGATTTCCTCTAAAGTGCTGTCATAGTTGATTATACAATTCTATCATCCAAACAGAATTAATCAAAAATAAATAGATGGCCAAAATTCTGAGTTTTAAGAAAATTAATAAACCCGAAGTGCACTTTTACTGAACAGTTTTTTCAGTTTTCTACAAATTTCATTAAATTTGGTACACAATTTATAACTTTGTCAGTTATAATTTTCAGAACTGGAGTAAGAGGAAAGTTGTGTGAGTGTTTCATACCAGATTTTTTTTTTTTACTATTGGGGGATTAACGTGAAAGATAAATTGTGCTCTCGGTCACTTCTCAGTAAACTTCCAGTACCTGAGCAGTGATGTCGGCTATAATCAAGTTAACTGTCAAAATTCCTCAACTGGAAATACCAGTTTTACTAATTTTTTCACTTTTTTTGCGATTTTCTCAAAAAAATGGCTTAACAATTTTCTTTAAATTATGTATATCAACTATACATACACAGTTCAGGGAAAAATTAATTTAAAAACACATTTTAAAGAGGAGTGAAGTGTTCAGGTTTTCCTCTAAAGTGCTACGAGTAGTTTATTACACAATTCTATCATCTTGAAATGTACTCGTAGTTGGTGTGATGGTGTGTTGTTAGTGTAGTAGCTTGTGGCATGAGCGGTTTTGTAATAGGGCTTGTGAGTATGTATGTTTAAGACAGAGATAGAAGTATATAAGAAATAAGAGAATAAGAACAACTTTTAAATAAATAATTCAAATGTTAACTTATAACTGGCACTGAATTTAAGAGAGCTATTCCTGATACAAGTGTTCTGATTCAACGTCTAATTCAGACTGTTTGTGGTTGAGTGCAGAATTTAGACTGTTTAAGGAATGCTCTGCTCTAGCGGGAGAGAGAACACTTTGCTGTATTGAACAAAATTGTGGCTGCACAACTTCATTGCGCTGCTATGCACACAGTATGCCGATCAGTCCGTAGATATATATATTGACAGGTGATTGGAAAGTCTTGAATCATTAGCCCAAATTGTAGCTGGTGTCCTGAATAAAGATGCAAACATAATACACTCAATCCAATCACACTTCCCACCAAAGAGGAAACCGTCATGCAACCATCAACAAGATAACTGCAATAAAGTCGTCTATCAGCGATATAAATGAGAATTTAAAATCCCTAGGGAGTCCAACATAATCGACTCTACCAAAATCGTCAAGTGTTGACGGTCTATCCCGACCTCGTCAAAAAATTGACCTGTCAACCTCGGTATAGTGCCTCGGGATCCAAACCACAGACCGCGGACACGGAATTCTCTCACCATATCCATCGCGGAACCTTTCTTTATAGTACGCTATACATTTACTGTATATGCTCCGCTTCTCATTATCAATTTTCTCAGCCTGGTCATCACTGTTATTCTCGAACCGAATAGTGGAATCTATAATCAGTGCAAGCTTCTTATTCGGATGGAAGGCAACAATGCCGGCATATCTGGTGGAACCATCATCATCAACCGCGTATACCTCCTCAAGGCACGTGTATACCTTCTCAGCCATAAGCTCCATGACCCTATGCTTGGCATTATGGTAACAAAATAGTTGGCCAAGTGGCATTTGTCCCTAACGGATACTTATCCCTTTTTGTCTCTTCAATAGCACTGACCTTAATTTAATAGTACCTGACTCTTTTAACAGCACTAAATTACACTATTTTTTAAGATATTTCACTATTTTGTTTTCCAAAATTATTTCACTTAAATTATTGTCAAAATTCACTAAACTATTTTTCCAAATTTATTTTTCCCAATTGCTACTTCCACTACAATCTAAATAATATTAATTAATTAAATATATATTGTTGAAATTCCCTAGTTTGAAGAAAATTAGATAACCGGAAGTGCATTATTACTAAATAGTTATTTTTCAGTTTTCGCGTATTTTCTCCAAGAAAAACATCGATTAATTTCATTAAATTTAGTAATCTAACTATAAAATTTTAAAATTACAATTTTGTTAATTGTAATAAGAGAATGTAGTATGAGTCATTCATACGTATTTTTTTTTTTTTTTTTATTAATAACCTACTGCTGTATAAAATTAAGTTTTATCAGTTTTGTTTGATTATCATTAAGAAAGATGCTTTGCTGTTATAAAACGTTTTCAAAAGTAAATGAATTCCAAGGGGTTTTTTATTTGTACTGTGTCAACATATTTTATAAAGCAAAACAGAACACACACACACACACACGTTGAATGAAAATATAAAGAAACTTCTGAAAATAACTACTGTGAAGAAATTGTGGTCAACATATGTGGTTATTTTATATTAAATGAAGTTTTATTTGTTCTATAAAAAGAATTTAAATACTAATTTATTTTTGGAATTACTCTATATTTTTATTTTGATATTTGTTTACAGTTTCTATACTTTTTTTTTAAAAAAAAAAGATTCACCATATTTTTTAATTTTCTGAAATAAATGTACGAAAAATTATTTCGTCTTTTTCACTTGGCTTTATACTATTGATTTATGATTCAAAATGATTTATAATGAACTTTGTGGGAACTTGTTGGGGGAAGTGATTTTAAATAACAAAAAATGTTATATGAACATAGGTTCTATTTCGTTCAATTATAGAACTAAGTGGGTCATTCTATAAGTAAGTCATTCAATAAGTTTGTGTAGCTCAAAAACGGTTTGTAGTTCCCGAAAACGGTAGCTTTAGTGTGTCAAGTTGGCACCCTTGTACTAAATTTCTCATCAGCTGTTCGAGAGTATTTTGGTAAGCATAACCTCAAATTTATACAGTTAACAATGGCGAGTCCGCTCGACCATTGCACCTCAGAAGAACAGCGCTCAGTGATTAGATTTTTTTAGTTGCAGACGGTATCAAAGGTAGTAAAATCCATGAAAGAATGTTGAAAGTGTACGGGAATAATTGTTTGAACCATTCGAACGTTTACAAATGGGTAGAACAGTTTAAAAGTTGCCATCCGTTTAAGTGTCTGTGACGAGCAACGAAGTGGACGACCGGTTGAAGTTGCAATATCCTCTCTCGAATCTCGCTTTAACGCATTAATTCAGGACAATTGACGTATTACTGTTGAACTGATAGCTGAAGAATTGCACGCGAGTGTTGGAACTATCCATAATATTAATCAGAATAAGCTGTAGTACAAGAAAACTTGGCTTCCAAGACAACTTAGGGATGCCCACAAAGAAAGTGGGGTGGAAGATTCTTCCACATCCTTCCTAAAGCCCTGACCTTGCCCCATTGCTCTAGTGGGAAACATTTTCAATCCAATTAAGAAGTTAAAAAATCAGGTGCAAAAATGGCTTCGAGATTAACCCAAAGAATTTTATGCCAGATGCATAAACAAATTTGAAAAAGGGACAAGTGTATAAATGTTGCTAGGGACTATGTTGAAATGTAGCCAAAGTGTGATTAAATAAATCGTTTTTGAGCTACAGCGATTTGTCTCGTTACTTATTGAATGAACCTCGTACAACAGATCGACATTTTATTTAGGAATACATAAATTTATATCTATTTACCAATGAAAAACAAAATCAATATCGTTAGCGATATTGCTATTTTGTTTTTTATTAAACAAAAATTAGTGACTCATAAAAATGCCTCAAAACTTGATCTCTGCAAAACATTATTTTTGCGAAATATGGAGTAACTTGTTCACGTGTGTTTTTACTTCAACACTGTATTTATACGAGGTGCTTTAGGTGTCACCAAAGATAGAAATCTAGACGATTTTAGATTGGGCTGAATCCAAGCGATAGAGCCTTCACCTTTACGGGGAAGCCCATACAAGCTTCACCTGTATGGGCTATTTAATCACTACAGTTTGGTAGGGACACAAAAGTTTTGGTAATAAGTATTTTGCTTCATCTGGAGTGTAGTGTCTTTCTGACATATCATGCGGCCTTTCTTCGAGAAAAAGTCACATATAATTCAGAATTGAGTTTAGTACATATTAATTCTAATCCGAATAACTGAGTGTTGAAAATTATGTAGATGAGTATTAAAATGTAATCGTGAATCTTGATTTTGGAGGGAAAACCTAAGATTGTAGTCTACCATTAGAACAAGCAAGAGTTTGAACTAACCACATCACCCTGCAAGGTGGAGGGGGGGTTAATGTTGTGAAACCAATCACCATGAAATTCGCCACTCAAAAGCGTATTCAATAGTTGAATTAGCAGCCACATCGGAGCGCTACTAGTAAACCTCCGAGTGCATGTCAATTATCATCCATTACCTCCCCTCTCACAACATCAACAGCGAATCTCTCACCTAGGAGTTGTTTCTAGCTGTAGGAAAACGCAATAAAAAATGGACCACCTGGAGTGGCTTAACACAGCCACTTTAACAAGTTAACAATTTTAACGAGTTAACAAATATCAACTAGCTATTCCACTGTTGGAACAAGCAAGACATTTAATTAATCACATTATACTTCAAGCGACTCTCGACACCATTCAACATTCACCACGCCACAACATTACACTCTTCGTACGGTCACTCTACCTACTACAAATTCTTCTCCCATCCTTATTATATCGCAAAATATAACATTGTCTGCCAAGTTATTGCGAGGTCTACCGAGTTATCTACCAAGGTTATTGTGATGATTGTTACAACATCCTTTCTTCTACTGAATATCATCACCGGCAGTTGATAAAACACTATAGGGAGCACCCCCATTAAGAAGCGTCCCCTAAATAAGTTTACTTGCTTTGTATTTCTCTTTTGCGCCTAATATCTTAATTTATAAATTTTGTATAAAAGTGAAAATCCAAATAATTTACACAGACCATTCGTTAAAAACGTTTTTCATACTTTGGTGAATGCATGACCATATATTTCCGGTGAAATTCGAAACTTTGACACAATCGTAATACTTCCTTTTACCAAAAATAAAGAAAAGTAAACATTTCCGGTAAATCTCAAAAAAAAAGGAGAAATAAATAAATAAAATAATAATAAATAGATTTTTAAATCTAAAGCGAGAAAATTGATATATGTTTATTGTGAAATCTCCTTTGAATGATGTTATTCTTACAGACCCATTGAAAGGGTTGATTTTATTTTTGTTCATCCCTTATTGATGGGGGCTATAAGTTTATTTTGAAACAAAGTTCCTGGTTCACCCCCCCTTTTTTTTTTTTGTTGCTTCCACATTAGGGGTAAAGTTGGTTTTCTCCCTCCACCGTCAGTTAAACTTTCTATAAAACTTTCCGGCAATGAATCAATGTATAGGCAGTGGATTATAATTTTCATTTATTGCACACAATTCTGATTATAACACAGCATTTTTTTTTTTTTTGTATTTTTTAATGAACATCCACTTTAAAAGCAATCTCGTTAAAATAATTTTTCGTATTTTTGTTTTTAGGTTAAAAAAAAAAAAAAAAAAATGTTTTGATTAAAGAAGTTGCTTACTTGTAATAGCTGAAGAATGTTTTCTTTTAGCGAATGAAATGTTACGCAACAAGACTGGCTTTAATTATTTCTGGGGACTATTGACTTTAAAACTTTGTGACAAAGGAAAATTGTTTCGCCTGTTTGCCACGTGGGAAATTCACGCATACTTTGTGTGTTCGTAATTGTAATAATAAGAAAATGATTCTCATACGATATTCTTCGGTACCTAAATAGAACAGAATTTGTTTTCTACTTGTTTTTTGTGTTTTTTTTTTTTAATAGTACAAAATTATAATGACGGCCTGTTATATTCTTTCTTAGGATAATAAGGTTTTAAGAAAACAACCTGCTTAATTGCTTGATTGTTTATTTGTTTTGATTATTTTAATTTTTACTATTTCAATCGCGTAATTTTAAATTATGTTAATTTAAATCGTTATTTAATTTAATTTTAAATTTATTTTGATTTTAGTTAATTGTAAAGTGAATCTCCTTCCAACAACAGAGTTTAAAAATTAGACCTCCACGTGTTGTTTCCATTTTAAGGAAAATTCTGTCCCTTTAACAACCCAAACACGTGTTCTTTTTCCCATTCAGATACCATCACCATACCCTTCTTGACCTAGTTTAAGAGTTTAGTTTTTAAATACAATTAAAAAGACCAGTCAGTGTGTAAACTGAATTTGCTCTGTGCAAGTCTCTGTTGTCACACTGTCTGACAAACGCATCCTGAAGATGGGCGAACGCCCGAAACCGGTTGATGATCACAAAATGAAGCAGGCTATCACGGAAAATGTCTCTGAAGGTTTTGAGAATGTATAGCTTTTATTTCCTCCTACTTCTGGGTAAATAGGGGGTTTTACGATCGTTTCAAATTTTTGAAATTGAATTTTTATATGAAATACGTGTTTTTAGGATCCACTGAGGTAGAGAAGGGTAACAGTTGGTTGCTGACGCGTTGCAACTGCTGTATAAGCTGTTCTAAAGACTCTACCCTGTAGGGCTAGCGCAGCTGTATATAAACAGAGTCTCCCATTCTAGTCTGGTATAAGTAGCTAATGAGACTTTGTGTGTCTCACTCTCTCTGCTTTAGAGCCCTCTCTTCGGATCCTATTACGACTGAGGACGAAAAACTCTCTAGCCAATAAGCAGTGGTGGTGTATATGTGCAACGAAATATCTCTGCAACGAAAAAATGCAAGACGCTCAAACTTGATATTCCGTTCAGGAGCTACAATTGCTTCTGATACTTAGGTGTCTGGCAAAATCCATTAACCGGGCTCTTTTTTTCTTCAGCTTTTCCTAATTTTCTCAAAAACCCCGGCCGGCTACCTCAAAATGGGTACTTCTAACTGAAAACTTGATATCACAATTTTGACATGGTCGCAGCTTAATACTTCTTCTTCTAAAAGCATTTACAGAAATTGAGAGAGAAAAATGTGATTTGGTACTTTAATAATTACAATAGGAAATAGTCATGTGATTGTTACACACGATTTTTTTGGGTGGAGAAGGGATTATAAGGTACTGCGATCTGAATGATCTACCTCTTCTCCATTGCTTCTCAGATTACATTAGCGGACTCCTGATAGGGTTGGTTCCCTTGTTAATCCCAACTCCTACGGAGAGAAAAAGATCTCGGCGGGGCATTACTGGATTCTCAAACCTAAGTCCTCCGTGTACGAGTTCAATGCGCCATCACTGAACTAATCCCTCACTTTTATTGTATATATACTAAGCATTAAAATCCAAATATTCATTTAGTTGAAAAGCAATTTGTTTAAATTACCATTACCGGCTGTTATATATGGTTATAGATCTTGAACAATAAACTCAGCCTTAATAAAACAACTTGGGTTTTACAGCATTCTAATAATATTGACTGTAATTAATTTTGTTTATCCAATTTAATACACTTAATACTAAACATAATATGGTACAGGTATGTATCTATAAGTATATAAACTTCTTATTCGGGTGATGTTAGTAAAACATTTGGTTCAGTAAAAAAACCAAGAATACGGAAAAAACTTTGTTCGAAGTTTTAAATACAAACTTTGCAATCAATGTAGAGAACTTTACGCTGCTTTACGCTGGTGAATTTTTTTTTTTTTTTTTTGGCAAAGTTTTTTCCCTTTACTTGTGTTGTTGAAGAGATGTTTTATTAGAAAGGAATACTAATTTTTTTTTCTTTGAACATCTGTGAATATTTATTTGATTGATTTTTATCTGATATATTTTTTATAAAAACTGCTTTTCTGCATTTTAATTTATTTGATCATATGAACTGTTTATGCAGCTGGTTAATTATTGATTTATTCTTTTTTTTTCCTCCTTACTGTTTGTAAGTAGTGTATTGAATTCGGTTAGAACTGGAACTAAATTGAGATTTTCAAATATTTCTGGCGGGTGATGGTGTAGTGGTTATGAGAATGGACTTGTAACTGGGTGGGTGGTTGCCAGTTCAAGTCTCGCGAATATACTGCTAATTTTTACTTTCTCTTACTACGACTAGTAAGAGGAAGTATTGTAATCGTGTCAAATTTTCGATATCGAGTTTTCACCGGAAATATCCGTTTAGAGGTCCTCTGAGACCAAATAAGTCGTTTTTGGCAAATGGTGTATATATACGAGGGTCATTCAATAAGTAACAAGACAAAACGCTGTAGCTCAGGACCGATTTCTTTAATCATTAGAATAGTTTCAGTGCGTCAAGTTGGCATCCTTGTACTCATCTTAATTTCTCATCAGCTTTTCAAGAGTTTTTGGTAAGCATAACCTCAAACGTTTTTAGTTAACAATGGCGAGTCCGCTGGAACATTGCACCTCGGAAGAATAACGCTCAGATTTTTAGTTGCAGAGGATATCGAAAGATAGTGAAATCCACAAAACAATGTTGAAAGTGTACGGGTATAATTGTTTGAACAGTTCCAATGTTTACAAAATAGGTAGAACAGTTAAAATTAGCCGTGTAAGCAAGCGTCTGTAACGGGCAACGAAGTGGACGATCGGTTGAAGTCGCAAATTCCTTCCTCGAATCTCGCATCAACGCATTAATTCAGGACAACAGGCGAATTCTGTTGAACTGATAACTGAAGAAGTGCACGCGAGTGTTGGAACTATCCATAACATTATTCAGAATGAGCTGCAGTACAAGAAAACTTACGCCCACAGGTTTCCAATCAGGTTTCAAATCAGTCAACAGTTGAAAGAACGAGTTTAATTGAAAAAGAATTTTTCAGTAGAATTATAACATGGGATGAATCATGGATACATCATTTTGAGCCGGAGTCTAAGCGTCAAAGCTTTGAGTGGAAACTTACGAGTTCTCCCACTCGAAAGAAATGAAAGGCCCCTGTCGTCCGCGGGAAAAGCCATGCTTACAGTATTCTGGGATTCGCAGGGTTCTATTTATTGTGACTATCTCGAAGATCAACGAACCATCAACAGCCAGGATTACAGTGATATGCTCACAAACAAAGTAAGGCCTGCCATTCGAACGAAACGTCTTGGACTCTTGATTAAAGGCGTGATTTTTTTTTCTCCTTTACAACGCCCGCTCACACACGGCACATTTAACACAAGAAACACTTCACAAAGTGGGGTGGGAGATCCTTCCACATCTCCCATACAGTCCCGGACTTCGCCCCATCGGACTTCCATTTGTTTGGAAGCCTCTTAAAGAGGCTTTACGTTGCAAACATTTTCAATCCAATGAAGAATTTAAAAAATCATATACAAAAGTGGCATCGAGATCATCCCAAAGAATTTTATGCCAGAGGCCGGAGACAAATTAGAAGAACGATAGGAGAAGTGTATAAATGTTGCTGGGGACTATGTTTAAAAGTAGCCAAAGTTCTGGATTGATTAAGTAAGTCGTTTTTGAGCTACAGCGATTTGTCTCGTTACTTAATGAATGACCCTTACAGATATATATGTATCAGAAATGCGTTCCTCAAAAAACGAAAAATTGCAGAATGTTCAAAGTTGATACATCATGGAATCCGCCAGTACGTTATCTGTCAAAATTCCACAACCGGAAATACACTTTGCTGAATGTTTTTTTTCTTTTTCATTTTTTTTTTTGCAATTTTCTCAAAAATAGCTCCAACAATTTTCTTTAACCTTTTCATATCAACTACACACACAAAGTTCTACAATTTTTATTTGAAACATTTCTCCGTTGCATTTAAGGGCACAATTGGGGGGAGAGGTGGGGTCAAATTATCCTATAAAGTGCTATTTCAGTTTATTATACAATTAATTATATCATGTAAATAATATAATTTAGAATTAACTATATTGTTGAAATTCGGTGTTTAAAGAAAATCAGATGATCGAAAGTGCTATTTTACTGAACAGTTTTTTTTTTTTTTTTTTTTCAGTTTTAGCGATTTTTCTCCATAAAAACATCAACGAATTTTATTAAATTTGGTAAATACTAACTATAAAATTTGTCAATTACAATTTTGAAAAGTAACGTAAGAAAAAGTTGTGTGTGAGTGTTTCACACCAGATTTTTCTTATATTCGTTTAAAAACTATTAATTGTAAATTAGATGCTTCCGCTGCCCCTGTGCACGAAACCTAATTTGGTTTAACGTTAAGTCCGCCTAAGAAAAAAAAATAGGCAACTAGCCAACGTATCAAATATTTCAAGTGAATGGTGATACTTGTAGCTGTACAAGATAACTTAAAATTCTTGTGTAAAAAACACTTTTTCTTATGTTATTTACGTTCATAAAAGTTACTTTTTGAAGAACCAAAAGCCAACCCTTTTCAAAAACCGTTACAAACATGTGACCTTATTCACGTATAAATAAAACCACCAATCTTGGCATAAATCCAGTTTAGTCATATGAACCATTTTCCACAAACAATGTAGAAACTTATTTTTTTTTTGTGTGTGCCTTGTCAGTAAGTGATATCACATTATTTATCAAGACATCCTAAAGATGGATGTACGTCTGAAATACGGGTTGATTATCACAAAATGAAGCAGGCATTTATCATAGAAAAAAGAAATCATCAATTTTTATTATTTTCATTATTATTGTTACAATATTTGTATTTTCATAAAATTTACTCTTGATGTTTTGTTTATTATATTATACAAATATAGATGGGATATTAATGTTGTTACACACAACGTTTACTTATCATTAATAAAGGAAGTTTGTTTTATTAATAATATGCGTAGGTATATCAAACATATACATTATAAAACTGATTAATTAATTATTTATTTTTGAGTTTTCCATCTACTATCTTAAAGTAAATTCTCTTCTTTTTAATTAGAATTTAATTATTATTAAGCAATGCTTTGTAGAGTATTTTATTTATTTATTTATTTATTTTTAGGTTTACAATTATTTATTTATTTTTTGAAATATACATATATGATCTTATTATAATTACTTTCTCTTACTCCTCCTAGTAAGAGGAAGTATTGTAATCGTGTCAAATTTTCGATATCGAGTTTTCACCGGAAATGTCTGTTTTGAGATCCCCTGAGTCTAAAAATGGGGTGTTTAGAAAATTGTCTGTGTGTGTATGTGTCTATGTGTGTTTGTGAGAAAGTACAAACTTGATATTTCGTTTAGGTATTACCTTGGGATCCGACAGTAGGTTATCTGTCAAAATTCCTCAACCGGAAGTACCACATTACTAGTTAATTTCTTTTTTACTTTTTTGCAATTTTTCTCAGAAATGGCTCCAACGATTTACTTCCAACTTGGTATATCAATTTCGCATACTATAATCTACAACTTTTACATAAAACATTTCTCCAGAAAAAATCATTTAAGGTACTTTTGTGGGAGTTGTTGGGGATTACGGTTTCCTCTAAAGTGCTATTTCAATTTCTTACACAATTCTATCATCTAAATAATATTAATTAGAATTAAATATGTTGTTGAATGTAACGGCAAGAGAGAGAACATAAGCCCGACCGAGAGAAAACAGGCCCTCTCTGGTATCCTCTGACTTAAGCAGGCTACAGTAGGAGAACCTGTATATAAGCCAGTGAGAATCTATATCTATCTATCTATCAGATTCAACCATACATCGCATCGTGTCATATCTCTACTCTCATCCTTTATTCTTTATTCTATAAAATCATTACAAGTCCAGTGCAGTTTGTGTGAACTTATAGCTATATTATAACAGTGTCTTCATATCTCGTTTAATTATTCAAACCTATTTTTTTTCCTCATCGACTCCATTATATTGAAATTCCGAGTTTAAAATAATCGGATGACAGAAAGTGCGTTTTTGCTAGGAAGTATTTTTTTTTTCAATTTTTGCGACTTTCTCCATAAAAACATTGACGAATTTCATCAAATTTGATATATGTACTATAAAATTTGTCAATCACAATTTTGAAAAATTGGAGTAAGAGAAAATTGTGTGAGTATATCACACCAGATGATTTTTTTTTTATTTTTTTTTTGTGCACAACTTACAGAATGCCAAAGCTATGTCAAAATAGTACTTAAATTTGTATAAAAATAATATTTTTTTAGAATAATTTATCCTTGTCTATTCTATTCTGAATACATTAATATTAAAATACGCTGGTCTGGAATGATTCTGTTGCGCTTGGATCGCTGTATTCAATGTTGTAAATTGGATGTTGGATGAATGAGCGAACCTCAACATCCAATTTACAACAATGATTCTTTATGTTATTTATATATTTTAGGTTTATTTTTTAACATCCAATATCCCTTATTTTTCTTCTTCTATTTGAAAGTGATTCTTTAGGTTTGAAGTTTAATTTGATTTGAAATTATTATGTGAATCCTGTAGGTGCGCAGTAGCCGTTATGCTTTCCTCTAAATTACCACTTCAATAAAATATATGGTTTATACCACTTTCATAATATTACACATTAAAAAGCATTGATAGAATTTCAAATTTGAAGAAATTTGGTTAACCGGAAGTAACGACTCTATAGAATAAGTTATTGAGTATTTTTTTTTTGGAATTCTCTGAAAAAAAGATTATAACGATTTCCTTTAAATTTTGGTATGCTAAAACTTCGTATTACCTTTATTTGAATCACATTTTTCTCCCGAAAATATTACATTGTACGAGTTGTGCGGTATATATGGTGTTGATTTCAAATATTATAATTCATGTAGTTGGTTCAGTTTTTTTTTAGAGCGCTCACTTGGGCTCATAATATAGTCATCACTTCTCCACCTACTAAGATTAGTAAGGTTGGTATTTATCTTCCAACCACTTCTATATTTATGATGGAACAATTACATAAAATCTAAGTTTAAAGGTCCTCACGCGTTGCTCTCTAGTGGTAGCCAATATTCAGGGTGGCAGTTCCCAATATTCAGGAGACTCAAAACATGAATTCATAGTGAAAACCCAATTTCGAAAATTTGACACGTCCGCAATACTTCCTCCTGCAATAGCATGAAGTAATCGGACAGACAGACAAATATCAAAAATTAGTGTTTACACTTCATTTATAATCTGCAAAACGGAAGTGATACATGCGAATATATCCGAAATATAAACAAAATTACAGGCGTAAGAGAGAGTATAAAATTAACACATTAATTTATTATTTTCTTACATCCAGATACTATAAAATATCTAAATGGCATGGCAAACATTCCTATATGTTTACTGCAATTTAATTGTAGGATTTTGTTTGTTTGTTTACTTTCTTATTGCATTTTTTAAAGTTTATTAGACAGTAAACAGTCTGAATCATGGTAAAACAGTATGAATGGTAAAAATGTAAACAATAATAAATTTTTAGACATGAATTTAAATTGTAAAACGTTTACTAATCAATATGTAATTTTGACGTATAAATAGGTAACTAGTAAATAAATTGGTAACAAAATGTTTTAACAAAATGTGGTGAGAGAACACGCCTTTAGTGCGAGAATTCAGGGTTCGATTCCCGTGAGGGCAAAGTCGGTGTTTTGACCTAGCTTAGTCGGAAAAAAAGTGGGAAGCTACAATAGGTAGCGCCCTAAGTAGCGAGGGCTAGAACTAAATAGCGAGGGAACTGCGGTGTGCCAGCCACACGTCTGGCAAGCCTTGGCCCTTAATGGGTTGTCGCGCCATAGGTTTTATTATTATTCTTTTTTTTTTTTTTTTAATTTAAGGCGTCTCAACATCTGAGGTCATTTGCGCCCGGAGCCTTCTCAGTGCACTGCCGGCCTACGGACAGTGTTCTCCCGTACAGACAACACTGCCCATCAAACGACAGTGAGCTGTAGGGGCTCCTAGGGAGAGAAAATCTAAGAGTAGCACGGCTGGATTCGAACCCGTGATCTCCGCGTTTTTTTTTTATATTCTTATATATTAATTATTTATTTGTGTAGAGGTACATGTGCCTGTTACAAAGGAAGTACAGTTCTATTACAATACAAAAGGAAATAATTACAATTTACTATAAAAATAAAATACATACTCTTCTTAGTTAAAATAAAATTAAATAAAATCATAAATATTATTATAGATGCTATTCATGAAGCATAAACGATCTGGTCTTTAACATATTTTTAATAAAATTGTAAATAATGCACATATTTTTCTTATCAAAATTGTGAACAATTCTGACCAGTTCGTTATTTGCACTATCATCTTTATTAATGCATAACTGTTCATTATTATTATCATTATTATTTATTTTTATTTCAAGTTTAAAGAAAATTTGGCATTTTATATATAATTGTATTAAAAAAATTATATAATGTGCTGTAATAAAACTTCAGTATGTAGATAGAGAAATAAATTCAATTCCCTGATAGTGGCCAGTTTTTCTAGTCGAAGGTTTGGAAAATAAACACATTAAAACAAGACTCGTGTATTGTCAATAATATCCTTATAATAAAATATAAGTAATTTGTTATAACGATTTTAAAAGTATCATAATGATATACATACATATATATATGTATATGTATATATGTATATATATATATATATACAGGGTGTCCCAAGGTATATGGATAACGACTTTTTATTGGAAACTAAGTTAGCTAGAAAAAAAACTTAAAAAATACGTGTCCCCGTAGTTTTCTGTTAGAAATCCAAATTCAATTTGCAAATTTTGTTTTGGTGCTTCCAGAAGCAAGATACAGGCACCAACTTCATTTTTTCAAATAGGGAGGTGTGGTTTTTATTTCAGAAATAGATTCCTCTATTTTTTTGTAAGAAAAATTTACTTGAACGGTTTTTTTTCTGTGAGTGATATTTTACAAGTTATGAATGAAAGCATGATTCTTATAAGAAATTTTTAAAAATGATATTATAACGGTTTTTTGATTGAATAAGAAGAAAAGAACTATTGGCCCCCACCAGCTACATACACATGATGCATACACGTGCTTTTTCCCGCCAATTGTACCTTACGACATCTCTAATGGTGGGGGTCAGTTCGAGCAAGATCTGTAATTAATGAGGAATAAAATTTAGATTAAAATAGTACTTTTCTTCTTATTCAATCAAAAAACCGTTATAATATCATTTTGAAATTTCTTATAGGAATCCATGTTTTCATTCATAACTTGTAAAATATCGCTCAAAGAAAAAAAAACGTTCAAGTAAATTTTTCTTACAAAAAATAGAGGAATCTATTTCTTAAATAAAAACCACACCTCCCCATTTGAAAAAATGAAGTTGGTGCCTGTATCTCGCTTCTGGAAGCACCAAAACAAATTTGTAAATTAAATTTGGTTTTCTAACAAAAAACTACGGGGGACACGTATTTTTTAGTTTTTTTTTTCTAGCTATCTTAGTTTCCGATAAAAAGTCGTTATCCATATACCTTGGGACACCCTGTATATGAATGTTTATCAGTCGTTGGAGGAGATATTCTTGTAAGGTGTGTGAGATTCGGCGTAAAAAAACTAAATACATATTTACTAACGTTTCGCTAATTTTATTATCTTTATCAAGTAACTACAGTCTTGTTTGTTTTGTGAATGTGAAGAATTATGGTAGTCTTCAGGAAACCCCATCAAAGCAGACATATCTCAAATGTCCCATAAATCAACAAGATATTATTATACAATATTTATTCCTTTACATTTCAAAATAATTAAATTTAACGCAACGTTTAATGAAATTTTTGAAAAGTTATGTGTAGTACAAAAATAATTCTGAAAATCCAAGAATACGTTAGTAGTTTTGTAAGTCTTTTTTATTTAGAAGCCCCTTT
Organism: Triatoma infestans; assembly: GCA_011037195.1. Lineage (NCBI taxonomy): Eukaryota > Metazoa > Arthropoda > Insecta > Hemiptera > Reduviidae > Triatoma > Triatoma infestans. The sequence goes on along the minus strand of JAAEAF010004441.1, from coordinate 2,890 downwards.
TAACGTCAAAATCAATAACCGAACTATAACGTACACAATCGACAGAGCAATTGAAGAGAGTAGCAAAGGATAAGATAGAATCTATCTCTTCAGATTGGAGAATTTTACAAAGAGAGATGGAAAAGTAAAAAGAAAAAAAAAAAAAAAATGAATGGCCATCTGAATCATTCCCTGGTCTCTCTACAATCAATAGCCATTTCTATCAAAGTTGTTAGAGAAGATGTCAATATAAATGTTTGAAAGGTGTCCTATTAGAGTGGTACAATGTTATGGGAGAGAGTAAGGAGAGAAATTGAGAGATAGGAATTGGTTAGAAAGGTGAATTGCTTGGAATAGAATTTTAGTATAGAAGTAGGTATGGGTATGGATGAACTAGACTGAAGTTTTTGGAGAAGGATTACCACTTTTAAGGTTCCCCATACTCTCCTGTTAAGGTGTGTTATCTAGCATTTCCTAAATGGTAGATAGGTGGCAACCGCCTTCGGCTTAAATCCTCTATCTAACTTAATTCAGTGTGTGAACCGTCCTTTTAAAGTCAAATCCATCTGGAACATTTTCTTAGTCTTTTCTTTCCAATTAGTTGGTTGATTTTCAAAGATGTCACATTTTACTTATGTTAATTATTTATAATAATAGATCCTGAAACTAAATATTAATTAGAAAATTGTTCTGTCTATAATTAAAATATTATAACTTATGTAATGTAATGGTGTGGATGTGTGTAGGTAGCTTGTGGCGTAGCGTTTTAGCGAAAAGGGCTTGTGTTTGTTTGAGATAAAGCACCGCTGATTATAAAATAAATATATTTTCTGACTGAATTTAAATAGCTTTATAATATCACAGCGATTAAGTATAAATCAATTAATTAATCTAGATTGAATGCTAAACTCTTATGTTTTAACTTATAACTGGCACTGATTTGAAGAGGACGATTCCTGAAGCGTCCTGTTTGAAGGCTGAGTTTGGACTATCTTTTTTGAACTGAACTATTTGAAAGCTATGGCAGACTCTATTCTTTGGAATTGCTCTCTCTCTCTAGCGGGGGAATTTACTTTTACAAATGGTTTTTCCTAACGGGATTTTGTGCCTTTGTTTTCCTATTTCCTATGATCCTAATTTACAGTACCTGGCACTAAAGTACACTCTTCTTGAAGTTAAATTCACATTATAAAATATTCTAAATTATTTTTAAAAACTATTATTTTTCATTTCGTTCTTCCACTACACTTATGTAGTAGAAGTTTTTTTTATACACTGAGCATTGGACTTCTCCATAGTACTTGCAAGATCCTGGCGGTATGTCATTAAATCGCAGGAGAGAATGTAATATTTTTTAATTGCAAATACCAATCCTTGCGGTACAGAGTTTTGCCAAAGCTTAAGGGAAGTTACATATGCTTTTAGAAATACTAATAATGGTAGTAGCGAAAAACTATTTTGAAACATTAAACGCATTGTGCGAACATTAATACTATCCTTACATTAGAAATTAAAAAAATAAATGAAACAGGTAGGAAGAACCATAACCGTTAACGTTAAAGACATAGAATACGTCGGTAACGCGGAGAAGGGGTGTGGTTTTCACTGCATGCTTATTAATTTTTTTTTTCTGATCTACTGAATGCATGTTTAAACCGCAAGGTTCGATATTTGTAATTGAAAAAAATCAGATTCTCCAAGAGCGATCATGATATATCGCCAACACCTTACAAGATTCTTGTTGAGAAATGCAATGGAATGTTCAGTGTACAAAAAAAAAAAAATTACAACACTTTTTTAAAGAAATTACTATAATAATTATGATAATCTCATTACAGACAACATTGCCTAACACTAGAAGAGAGCTATAGAAACTTTTAGAGTGAGCATTTCTTAAGTTGCAGCACTGGCTGAACTCGAAGCCAAGACCTCCTCGTTCTATGTCCAGTGCGCTACCACTGAGCTATTCCCTGCCCGTTGGTGAATGTTGTTGTTGATGAATACTCAAAACAAAACTTGCACTTTTTATACAAACTTATATTTAACGAACTTTGTGAGGAAAGATGAGTATTTTAAGAATAGAGTTACCGAGTGAAGAGTGATGATGTATATGGTAGTGTTGGCTAATTGTTATAGCTTGAAAAGCGACTTGACTAGTTAAATTCTTGCATTCTAACTGAAAAAATTGCTTAATTTCCGGCTAAATAATAACTTCTCCTTTTTTTATAATACATACCACAAATAGAATATAATTTCTATGTGAATAAATATGCGACAGTTTTTTGGCTAATAAAATTACATTTCCTATAACAATGGAAATGTAAGTAATAGTAACCAAGAATTGGTTGGTTAATGATGTTTTTGAAAAATGATAGGCACACATAACTCACTATTAAACTTTGTAAACAATTTTTGCCGAAATATTTGAGATTATATAATATTGTAATGGGATCCGAATCATTAAAGATAAATCATAGGATCCGAAGAGCGAAGAAGCAGACATAAAATGAATCAAAAGTTAGTTACTCCCCATCTTTGCCAGACTAGGAAGGGTGAGTTCGATTCATATAATTAGAGCGAAAGCAGAACAGTTCAGGAGAGTTTTTCTAGAATTTCTAGTTCAGTATATCTAGTCAACAACCTATCTATTTATTTACTCAGCCAGTCTGTCTCTTTATTATTCTCTAGCTACCTAACTTCTATGAAGCTGTAAAGTCCTTGCAGTTTGTGTGTTCTGTTCATTATACAGTGTTCAGCATATCATCTACTTTATTTCTAATATCATTCCTAAATTTATTCTCTCTCATTCTCTCGCCTTCTCACATCCATTATAATATTTATCTGATTTGAAGATTTCCGGCAAAATCTATTAACTGGACTTGCATGTGTTTATTGAATGATTTTTTTCATT